>PVLC010001613.1:0-137020 GCA_004027655.1 Graphiurus murinus | reverse complement strand
GGGATTGAACTCAGGGGCATTCTACCTCCGAGCTATACCCCCAGCCCTATTTTTTATTCTTTATTTTGAAACCGGGTCTCACTAAGTTGCGGAGTGCCTCACTAGGTAGCTGAGACTGGCCGCGAACCCGGATCCTCCGGTCTCAGCCTCCCGAATGCTGGGCCTATTCATACTTCTAAAGAAAGCTGTACAGACTGAAGTGTGTGTGTGTGTATGTATGTGTGTGTGTGTGTGTGTGTGTGTGTGTGTGTGTGTATGTGTGGCTGGGGATTGAACCCAGAGGCATTCTACCTCCAAGTACACTTCCAAACCTTTTTTAATTTTTTATTAAAAAACAGAATCTTGCAAAGTTTCTGAAGGTCTCACTACATGGTTAAGACTGACCTCCAACTTAGGATCTTCTTTTCTTAGTCTCCCAGGTATTGGGATTATAAGAGTGTGACACCATGCCTGGCTTGCATTTCTTTTAATATATAAATATTCTTAATTTATTATCATGTTGCTCAGTGTATGCATCTATATTTATCTGTAACATTGTTTAATTCTTATTTTCTTTTCTATTTAGAAAAGTTTAATCGTTGGTGCTATCCAGATTACAATAATGAATTGGATCTGATTAAAAAAAGATTAGAGGAACCTATGAGGAACTATGGCAAGGATTGGTACCTTGTAGTAGCATATTTCATATGTTCAAATAGTGTTGTTTGTGTGTGTGTGTGTGTGTGTGTGTATGTGTGTGTGTGTGTGTGTGTGTGAGAGAGAGAGAGAGAGAGAGAGAGAGAGAGAGAGAGAGAGAGAGAGAGAGAGAGAGAGAGAGACTATCCACATTTCACCTCTTTATTTTGTTTTTGTGGTACTGGGGATAGAATTCAGGGGCATTCTAACTCAGAGCTACACAAACAGCCCTATTTTATTGTTTATTTTGAAACAGGGTCTCATTCGGTTGCTGAGACTGACCTTCATCCTATGATCCTCCTGTCTCAGTCTCCCAAGTACTGGGATTGCAGGCAAGCAAATTTCATCTTTTAAAAAGACACCAGTCATGTTGGATTAGTGACCCATATCACTCTGGACTTCACCTTAACTAATTCTATCTACATCAGCTCTATTTCTAAGTAAATTCACATTATGAGATACTTTAGTTAGGCCTTCAATATATGAATTTTGGAGATACATGATTCAACTTTGAATATGCCTTTCCTGTAAAAGAGTTTTGAATAATTCTTTCCTGTGAAAGATGTTCAAAGTCACCTAATGGGATTGTAGTGAAATTTAAATGGAAAGGTATGTGTAAAGCTTTTAACTCATAATAGTTTTTCTATTCACATTATGTTATTATTGGAACATATCCATTCTTATCTAATGCTCGAAGTAATCCTCATTTTCTTGCCTACCATCTGCATTTATGTCATATGCACATCAATAATTCCTCTTAATATGTTAAAAATATAGAAGTTTCAAAAATGCAAAGGAAGAGGGGTAGCTGTGTATGGGGATGTAGATGCATAATCTCAGTAATTGGGAGGCTGAGACAAGGGGATCCTACGTTTGCTCCAGCCTCAGCAACTTAGCAAGGTACTTAGCAACTTAGTGAGACCCTCTTTCAAAATAAAAAAATAAAATAGAGCTTGGGTTGTAGCTCAGAGACCGAATGTCCCTCTGTGTTCAGTCCCTAGCACTATATATATGCACACACACATACACACACAGAGGAGTACCATATACTATATAACACATACTACTGAAATTTTTATATGCTTTTTGTTCTCTTGCGATTTATTGCATGCTGCTTGCAGAAGGGGTTATGTGTGTCTGATACACACCATTGCAAGCAGAACACTACTTCCCTGTGTGAATGATGTCCATGCCCAGAAACAGCATCTCCAGGGCAAAAGCATTTTCTCTCCTTAGACCCATCCAGAAGTCACCTCTATCTCTTCCTCTCTTTTATTTACCTGTTTATTGTTTGCCCCATTTTTCTGCCAAAGTCACCCCTAATGATGAGACCTTGCACCTGAGCTGTGACCAGCAGCAACTGAATCAATGCGATGCTGAGAACACATTCCAACAGCTGAATGGGCAGCTTGCAGGTGGTAATGACTTTCAGTCACAATTTGTGCAAGGCTCAATGCCGTGCTTCAGCTTGCTAGTCCATTACCAATTTTCCTGTTCTCTCAGTCTATTACCAATTTAACTCCCCCAAGTTCCCTTTAACACACTCCCTTTTACTCTTGCCCTCTTTCTTATTCAATTACAGTGATGTTGGTCAGGGCCTGAATGGAAGTTCTGTGTATCACACTGCAAAATTAAGTTGCTGTTCCAATACCACCTGCGACTGCAGGCATTTGGATCGAAAAAGCTTTTGATCATTCCATGGGCATTTATTTTAATCATACAAATGCAATATTTCAGGCAGCTTTTAAAGACACCTGGTCTTATACTTCCTACTCAACAAAAGAACAGGCAGAAAGATGATTTAGGGAACACTGTGTGTTTATTTCTAAGAGTAGCTCCAACAATGCTTTCCTTTCCCAACAACACTGGTAATGAGAGTGGAAAGATTGAGATGTAAAATTAAAAACAATGACTGAGACAGAAGGATCACTAGTTCAAGGCCAGCCTCAGCAACTTAATGAGACATTGTTTCAAAATAAAAACTAAAGAGTGCTGGGATGTAGCACAAAGGCAAAACACCCCTAGGCTTAATCTCCAGTTCTCACCAAAAAAATAATAACTCAAATGAAAATGTGTACATGTTTTTACATATGTAAATTTTCTTATAAAAGAGGAAATCAGCTTGAACATTAATCAAAAAATAACTTCCACTTATTGGGAATCCATACTTCATATACATAAGAGTAGAGTCACCCTCTACCCCGAACCTTACAATTTTATATGTTATTCACATTTCTCAGATAAGAAAATGGATATGTGAAGTTAAGTAGCCAACTCGAGTTCCATCACTGTTAGAAGAGCTGGAATTTCAGCCTGACCTCCTGGCTGGGTCCCTGGAGCACCTGTTCTAGAGCAAACTGAAGCTACCTGGCATTGGTACACCTGGCCACATAGTAGAGGCACAGAATATGTGATATATTCAATTTTACCTAATCAGAGTACATGCCAGACCAGGTAAAGATGGCAGGTGTAAGAACAGTGTTTTACTTAATATCTGCCCTTTAATTCATCTTATAGTCTTGATAGACTGAGTGAAGGCACTGTCCAGGTGAGCTTTTGAGATCTTCTGTCAATGAGTAACTACACTGAGGAGGCAAGTGTTCATTCTAGCCTCCTTTTGTGTTCTTCCAAGAGGATCCATAATAAACAAGTCAATTCTAAATTGTTTCCAGCTTAGTTACCTTCTTCTGACCCCTGCATTGACTGGACACATATATTTTTGTCCATAAAAGATAAGTTAAATTCTTATGTATATACCATTACTGTGTGTATGTATATGTATATGTACATACATATATATAACCTTAGTTGTATTGTTTTTATGATAAATTGGTTTCCTTAAGAACCAAATTTTCAGTAATATTTTGGACCAAATTTGAGCTTTTGGGGTTTGGAGGAGATCCAATACTTGAACATTTATGACTCATATTTTATCTTGAAAACTGATATTCAATATTTATATGATGAGAACACTTGACTTTTTTCTATCCTGCTCTATTGTTTCTAAATATAACATGGTCAAAATCTCTGTACCGCAGCTAAAAAATAATCTGGATGGTGGGCAGGAACTATTTTATCACACCTTCCTTTCCCTTATGAAGTTTAACACAGTTGTGTGCGTATAGAATATATTCAATGTGAATTGAATGTATACAAACATTTCTACTTATAGAACTCAAAACCTCATGCTCTTTTCTTATTTACTTTTACTAGTTAGTAGTGAAACAAAGCCAAAGAAGGCTACTCATTCTCCCCATGCCTGTGAATCATGAGGGACACTTGCCATGAGTTGTATTTTGCCAGCAGTTATTGAAGCTGGAGCATGCTAGAAATATTGAGTCCTTTAGTGGGGAAAAGATAGCTACCTAGCTTCTTTCATCAACTTTTCTAGACAAGTGCTCCACAAAAAGAATTATGTTTTGGTGTTCTTAGAAACATCCATTTTCTCTAATAAGTCATTCTTTTCAGGGAAGGGCATCTACAATGATGCTCTGTACTGTGACTTTTTTTTTTTTTTTTTTTT
Source organism: Graphiurus murinus (assembly GCA_004027655.1). Taxonomy (NCBI): domain Eukaryota; kingdom Metazoa; phylum Chordata; class Mammalia; order Rodentia; family Gliridae; genus Graphiurus; species Graphiurus murinus. The sequence continues at coordinate 132,822 of PVLC010001613.1, read as the reverse complement.
TTTTTTTTGGTGCGCAGTACTGGAGGTTGAACCCAGGGGCATTCTACCTTTGAGAGACATCTTCATACTTTTTTATTTTTTATTTTGAGACATGGTCTTACTAAGTTGCTGATAGTTTCAATAAATTGCTGGGGCTGGCCTTTAACCTGAGATCCTCCTGTCTCAGTCTCCCAAGTATTGGGATTACAGACATGTACCATTGCACCAGACTGTCTTGCTAGCTACTCTTTTATTCTTAGAAGACACATTGTGGCCAAGAGATCATTTTAGCAGCACTCATCTCCAAATTAGATGCAGGTGGCAAGAGGCATGCACAAGAATTCTTTTGCTCTCATATAATTTAGGGTTTTTGAGGACCTTACCCCGAGGGAGGCTACTTAGTTTAGGCTATCTCATTCTCCATCAAATAAAGATAGGCCACATAGAAATATGGTACTATATGTATAGCCAATAAAAATGTTATATCAGGTCCCATTAGTCACTGTCAGTGATGCTGAGAGTGTTGCAAAGTACCATAAGAATATTCAAAGAGGAGAAATACAGGAGATTTTGCAGCCACAAAATTGCAATAAAAAATCTAAAACCTTTTATGTTTTGATTAAAATTTAAGATGTTCCTAAAACAGTCTATTTTAAGTGTTTATTTCTCATCTGAACACAGAGATCAGACTTATGTTAGTTACGGTGTCTCTCTCTCTCTTTCTCTCTCTCTCTCTCTCATTTCTTAGCTTTTGATGAGATCATTGAATCCCTGGGTATTCTACCTCTGAGCAAGTTCCCCAGCTCTTTTTTATTTATTTTAATTTTTATTTTGAAATGGAATTTCTCCACTAACTTTCTGAGGTTAGCCTCAAACCTGCAGTACTCCTGTCTCAGCTTCCCAAGTACTGTGATTACAGGCATGCATGACCATGCCTGACCTATTGCCCTTTTCTTTTTGTCCAAGTAAATTTACAGGTTTAGATGAAGTATGATAAATAGTGAAACAACTGGTACTAGACTAGGAGAAGCAAGGGTTAGTTTCAATTCAAGTCTCTAAATTATTTCTATTAGTTGTGTCACCTTAGATAAGTCCCTCAACTTCTTTGAGCCTCTGTTTCTAGAACTACAAAATACCAACCCCCACTTCAAGAATTATGGTGAAAATTAAGAGATCACATATAAGCAAGTTGTATCTATGCTCTAAAGCAAAAAAATTACAAACTCCACTAAGATATATTAGTTAAAATGGGAATATATTCCTTTATTTGTAATTTGTATTCATAGATATTTTATATAAACCTCATGAAACCATGATGAAATAAGCCAAGGTGCATTAATAGTAATTCACCTGATTTCTGAAAATGGATAAATTGTGAGCTTGGACGCCAATCATTCTGATGCCGGAGCCTGTAGTCTCAGTGTCAAATAACTCTATTAGCTGTATGAAATTTTTAATGTCTCCATTGACTTAATTTTTGCAAATCATTTACATCGTAAAGTAGATGGTGGGGGTCACTGATTGAAATGCACAATGAGAACTGAAGGCAGAATCTTGGGAGCAGAAAGTTCTGTCAAAGTCATCTAGGCAAACTCTTGCCTTACAGGAAGCTCACCAAACCATGCCAGACACGTTGTCAGGGAAGGAATTAACTGCTCGGCTAACTCCTCCTCTGCTTAGCCAAGCTTGCTACCCCCAGAGTTCCTCCTCACAGCACTTGAATTCCCTCCAGCTGCAGCTATGCCCTTCTTTCTTGTACTCTTGCCTCATCAGAGAGGAGGAACAGCTGGTCGCCATCCTCCATATGATCACACTTGGGATAATGAAGGCTATTGAGTCAGCCTCCAACAATTCCAGCCCAGGCCTCGCTACGCAAACCTATTTACTGGCGAATTGACAAGGATGGCAAGTCGAGGAAAATACATTCAAACATATTCACACCTAGTAAAACACTGAGCAGGAAAACTTGTAAGAGTAAATAGCCTACCACATTATTTATTGCTGCTAGTGTTCTGAGATTGTTCTAAATCTGCAGTCCATTCCATGGTGGCCGAAGATGTGAATTTTTGTATAATTTTGATTTGGCTTTATCTTAGTTTGAGGTAATTATGTCAGGAAATCCAAGGTGAAGAAAAAAAAAAAATACAAGGTTTGGGATAAGGGCCAGCAGGATATTTGATCCAAGGCACATGTGTCTGAAATTAAATTTGGAAGTAAGACTGCGCTGTCCTTAAATCATGATGGCAAATGAAGGGAAAACTTCTGTGTGCTAAGGATATGCAGGCTGCTGCCTTACGGGAATTACAGGGGACAGGGATAATTCCCAGAAACTGCCCAGATTGACGGAAAGGCTGTTGGACACATGAGAGCAAGACAACAAGAATGGACAGCTCTCTATAATTACCTTGTCTGAGTTCCTGAGAGATTGCCTGTGTGCCATTGGTTTTGGGCAGGTACAGCTGCTGAAGTGTGTGAGAAATAAGGTACAGCCTAACTGGTGTGATTTTTAAAGGAAGCAAACCCCCTTCAGTTAAAATTATATATATATATATATATATATATATATATATATATATATCTGTATATTATATTTTTTTCATTTATTGTATTTTTACTTTTTTGATACCCTTAACATTTTTTCTGCATCTAAGGGTCCCTAATTTGTGGAATGTTTTCCGTTAATCAGATCAATGGAATTCTGAAAATATGATTGTGCAAAAATAGGAAACATATTCAAGCTTCATGCTTGATTCTATATGAGGGAGGACAGTGGTCAGACCATTTATTCTTTCACCCAATCATCAGTCAATATGATAGGGATAAAAACAGTATCCACCTCTTAGGCATGAGCATCATCTGAGTTGGCACAGGAAGAATTTCCAATAGTTCATGGTACCTTATAGCAGCTCAGTAGATGTTGAATATTGTTACCCATTATTATTATGCAGAGAAAGATCCATAGACTTTGAGGAATGTAGATAATTGGTGTTTAGTGGAAAATATCTTGAAGACAAAGTTTCAAAGCAACAGTCATCTCAGTAGAGAGATTTTCAGAAGGAATGGAGGTTTTCAGAAATAAGATGGTGATGTACATTTGCTGCTTATAGAGCACATAAAAAATATTTTGTTCTGGACATGGCACTTTTAAAAAGATATTGATCAGGCTGACATGGTTGTACGCACCTGTAATCCCAGGACTTGATTGGCTGAGTGAGACAGGAAGTTTGCAGGCTCTAGGATAATCTCAACAATTTAGCAAGTCTCTTGGAAACTTAGTGAAACCCTGTTTCAAATTAGAAAACGAAATATGGCTGAGGGTATAGCTCAGAGGCAAAACACCCCAGGGTTCAATTAAAATCAAATAAAAGATTGATCAATGAGATTGTATCCCTGGTGAGCAACTAAATGGAAAACAGTTTTTCAATCTAATTTGAATGGAAAAATATTTAAGAGATTTTTATTTGTTCAATTTGAACGAAGAGTTAGAGTGAAATATGCTAATGGTCATGCATGACTATGTAAGAAACATAAAATCTTTACAGGGAATACAATCAGTACCACATGGAACAGAAATCTCATGAGAATATTCATTCATTAAATATAATTTTTGTAACAATAGAATTTGACCAAAATACTACTGAGCAGTCTCAAGTGGTATATTTGTTACTAAAAGTGTGGAGGATGAACATATTGAGGACCACCTTTGGAGGTTATATATAAACTTCACTAGCTTCTTTTGCACATTCAAAATTTTATAATTTGATTAAATGAATTCTTAACTTAGATATCACCAATGAATAGTATTTCAAAGATTGAATGGACAGAGGCACATTCATGAAAACAGTTTCTATTTGAGTCTACCTACCTGAGGGGAAGTAAAATGCTTTCCCTAAACCAAATGTAAACAATGCAAAATATGAATTGTTCAATGATTGTCTATTTTAACTATTAGAAAAATAATGATTCTTTAATTCAGTAACAGAGTTTTCAGATAATTAAAATATTATTTTAAAGTCCCCCTGGCATTTTAACTGAACAATGGAAGTCACTATGAGACCAAGAAAGGTCCTCTTCCTCTACGGAATGCTGCTAACTATGGTGGATGATGTAATCCAGGGATGCAAGCAGGATTGTTCACTCCAGACAAGAGTGACTAGGATAATGCTGTGTGAAACAACCTCCTGTAAAGTCATTGGATGCACTGATCAGGGATAACAATCTGTACCAAACATTTTTATTTAGAATTTAAATCCATAAATGTAGGGAGTAAATTAGTGGTAACAAAGGCTGGGAAGGGTAGCAGATTGAATGGATTACAAAACTGTGATATATATATATAATGAAATTTTGCTCAGCCATAAAGAAGAACTAAATTATGTCATTTGCAGGAAAATGGGTAGAACTAAAAGGTATCATAATGAGATTAGCCAGTCTCAGAAAGTTAAGGGTTGTATGCTTTCTCATATGTGGAAGCTAGAGAAAAATTGGGAGAAAAGAGAGACTTCACATACACAAGGAGAGATACCAGGAGAATAGTGTAAGAGGATTAGGGGAGGGAGGTGGGGGGCAAGAAGGATCTCAATGTAGGAAACAGTTCAAATAATGTTACGTAGATATAAGACATTATCAATACCAATCTCCATAATATGTACCCATAATATGGGAGGGAATGGGATAGCATCAGGAAAGAAACAGGTCAAATGTTGTTTCTATCACTCTGAACTTCATTATGATGTATAATTACAAAGCACTAATAAAGTATATTTTTAAAAATAAAGATGTTGGCATAAGTCAACTATTATATATTTTCTCTCATATGTAGAAGCTAGAGAGAAACTAGGAAACAAAAGGGACTTTAGATAAATGAGGAGAGAGATTGGGGGAGGGATATGGAGAAAGGAAAATGATCTGATGAAGGAAACATTTCAAATAGTTTTATATCTATATATGAAGGTGTCACTACCATTCTCACTAATACATACAGGAGGGGACGGGTAGAGGGAAACACATCAAGTGCTGTAAGGATGCGTGTTTGTATTACTTTGAACCTCACTGTGATGTATAAAATGATGTATGAGTTAAAATGCACCAATAAAAGTTGCCTCTGTCAACACTCTCATTGCTGTGATTCAAAACAACTGACTACACAACTTAGAGAGTGCAAGATTTATTTGCTCACCGTTTTTTGAAGATTCCAGAATTCAGTCTATGTCAGGCTGGGTATGACAGTGCTCAGGGGATGGTGGAAGACAGAAGGAGAAAGAAAGACCTTTACTTTCACATCATGGAGGTCAAACGTGGAGAGTAGGCAAGGGGATTTAAAGGCAAAATTGCAATTCCTAAGGCCACATCCCAAGGACCCACTTTGTCCAGCCATACCCACTTGCCTAAGTTACCACTCAGCAAATCACTTACAATGTCCCTCTCTTCAGGGGACATCCTTTATCTAACCATAACATCTTGCCCCTAATGTCTGAAGAGCTTATCCCTATTTCAAAATACAAAATACATTCAGTTCATCTCTGTGAGTTCCCATAGTCTTAACAGTTCTAGCATCACTCAAATTTCTGAAAGTACAAAGTCTCCTTTGATACTCAAGGTGAATTCTTAGTTATAAGTCCCTGTTTAAAAAAAAGGAGCAAGTTACATACATCCGGTACAAAATGGTATGGAGTAAACATTTACATTTCAAAAGGGAGGAATAGGGCCATAGAAAGAAGGAATGGGATAGAAACAAAATAAAAATCCAGCAAGGCAAGCATTCAATCCTGATGTTCCATTTCTTCCATCCAAGTCACATGGTGGTGAGATGTGATCTCCAAAGGGCATTTATTAGCAGCCCCACATCTGTGACCTGGTTGATTGTAACTGACAGTGTACTTGCTCTTCCAGCCTGTCTCCATGGCTCTCAGCTTGCAGCCTTTCATCACAATCATTCCAAAATTTGCTATCTGTAATGCAGTTTGAATACTTTACTGATCTGAAATTTCCTCCACCAGCTTAATCAACATTAATTCAGCCTCACACAGACTTTCAAGACACAGGCAAAATACCAATAAGTTCTTTGCCAGAATGTAACATTTGTGATTTCTACTCTATTTTTTTTACTATGGAGTCATCTTTGCCCTCCAAAATCTCCTGAGCACAGTGTCTCATGCCTGCTTTTTTTCTTTTTTTAATCAGCATTCTGGTCCTTCCAACTTCCTCTCACAAACCAGTTCCAAAGACTCACAAAACAGATTGCCAGACTTAGATATAACAGTGGCCCCACTTTTCTAGTACTAATTTCTCTCTAAGTCAACATTCTCACTGTTATAATCCAACACAATTGACATACAATTTAGAGGAAAGAAGATTTATTTGCTTACAGTTTTTTGGAGATTCCAGAATTCAGCCTATGTCAGTTCAGTGCATGGTAGCAGTAAGCAGAGAGAAGAAGAAAGCAGGAATGTATGCTCATGTTACAAACAGAAGCAGAGAATAAGTGAGGGCATTCAAAGACCAAAGCACAGTCCCTAAAGCCACACCCTCAAGATCCACCTTCTCCTTCTCCAGCCACACCCCACTTACTAAGTTACCAACCAGTAAATCCATTACAATGAATTTATACACTGATAAGATTGCAATCCTAATGACTTAATTACATAAGCTATTAAAATACATGAGATCTTCAGAGGACATTACCCATCTAGCCATAGCAAACATATAAGAAGAAAGGAAGATTTGATTATGGGGTAATAAAAGTATACTTAGATAATAGGAGAAGTCCTGGTGTTCTGTAGAATAGTAGAGTTAGCAATAACTTATTACATATTTCAAAGTATTCAGAATAAAGGATTTTGATATTCCTAGTACAAAGAAATGGTAAATGTCTGAGATGATAGACATACTAATTGCACTGATTTGATCATTACACAATATATATTTATTGAAAATCATATTGTACTCCATAAATATTGTCAATTTTTTCTCTTAAAGGTACATAAATTTAGTGGCCATCTAATATGATTAGATAAAACCCATATTTCTCACCATAATCTCTAAGATCTTGAGTTTACCTACCTACATAATTTCATTTTCATTATGCTTGAGACATACTGACTTTTTCTGTCTCTTGGTCAAGTCAAGATCACTACTTGGTACATTTTTACTTTTTTTTTTCATCACTTCTTCTTCCAGCTGCTCTTTGCATAAATGATTTCTTGTGATTCTTCAAATTACAATGTAATTGATATTTCTCTCAATCATGGATCTAAACATTTTAATTGACCTTCTCAATCCTTCACCATTCTGCTCATTTTATTCTTCATAGAATTTGTAAGATATGTTTTTTTCCAAGTACATTTTAATAAAATCAACATTGAAAAAATGATATCAAATATCAAAAAGGAGAATATAATCCTTCCCTATAAAATTTACATGCAAGATATTTACAATGGTTAAAATTATTTCAGTATAACAAAGTCAAAATATAGGACACAATTTAGCTTCTCCATAATGAAATGATGAAAGAAGCTAGAGAGAAACTGGGTAAAAAAAAGACCTTAGATAAAGGAATATAGACTCCAGTGGAACTATGGAATGGGTTTAGGGGATGGAGGAATTGGGGTGGAGATATAATGAAGATAATAGTTTAAATAATGCTATGTACATATATAACATCTATGGGGAAGGTGAAGGATTTGGGTGAAATCTGGAAGGAACAGAGCAAGTGCTGTGTGATTGTATGTCCTGATCATTCTATATCTTGTTATGATGTATAATTATAATGCAACAATAAAATATATAAACCATAAAAATTACAATTAAAACTGATGGAAGAATCAAATTGGTTTACTTGTTTGCTTCATAAAGTACATACATTACAAATTTATATCTTTTGGTTAAATACAAAGTCAAACATTTTTAGAGTCACAATGACATGATTAAAAGAAAGTAACAAATTAGTCCTACACCTAAGTAAATATAATTTGCTTCTTAAGCAAGAACCAGGAAAGATCTCACTTTATTTCATTCTTAGGATTCCTTTCTTCTAGCAATATAGTCTCAAGACAGTGACATAAAGTATATGTATTAAATAACTGTTTTGAATGCTGCAATGCAAGTATCTAGAATAGTGTCTAGCTCATATATATATATATATATATATATATATATATATATATATATATACTCAATGTACTCAATGTGTACTAATTTATATCAGGCATGTATTATGTGTTTATTATATGCCTCCCCCCTCCACACTAGCATATACTCTTAATAAAGAAAGATATCTTTCTCATGTTCGTGTGGCCTTCCCAGTGCCAGCAAGTACTTAGAAGAAAGTGATACCTCAATGATTATTTTTGAAAGAAGAAATCTTGTCTATTATGTGCCTTCACATGTGAAGAACTTAAATGCATTTTAGAACAGTATATGGTCTGATTTTGATTTTACTTTAAGTCCCTTTCATTCTATGTGTGTGCATGCATGCGTGCGTGTGTGTGTGTGTTACTGGGGGATAAAACCAGGGTTATTTTATCTCTGAGCTACATCTCAATCCTCATTTATTTTTTGTTTGAAACAGGGTCTCACTCGGTTGCTGAGAGTCTTGCTATGTTGCGAAGACTGATCACGAAACTATAATCCTCTTGTCTTAGCCTCACATGTACTAAACTTACAGATGTGTGCCAACATGCTTGGATAAGCCCCATTTATTCTTAAGCATCTAAATTACAAAGCTGTGAAATTACAGAGATTAAAGCAGGTTCATTTTTCTATGCTCATGAAGACAGAAAGCCAACCATGAAAGTCAACCCTGCTTACTCCAGCCTGTGTAGCTGTCTTTCTTCTCTGTGCTTTTCTGGCAACACTATTCTAAACACACTTGGTTCTCTGAGGGTGAAACTAAAGACTGTGCTGAGGTCAGTGCTAGAGGAGCAGTTATAGATACCAAGACTGTTCTGACATGCTGGAGGGAAGTTACATGAGGATGAAAATAAAGAGAGTAATGGCAGTATGAAGTAGACATTATTAGCCATAGCTTAGGTGAGGTATAATAAAAATATGTTAAAACTAATTTAAAATAACTGCTATACCTATGGTCATAGGAAGCAAATGGAATTCAAAAGAAATAAAAGGAAAGAACATGTTAATGTTGGCAGGTAATGGATTCTGGAACACGGTTCCTTTTGAAGATGCAAAAGCTGTCTTCTCAGTCCCTCTTTGTATTTCTAAAGGGTTCCAGATGTTTCTGACACATAGATCATATTATCTAATTAGATGTGATCTTTTATTATACAAAACTAACTTTTTTCAATATTAAATATGCCCAAATCAGAGTCAGAAATAATTACTGAAAGAAGAATATATATGTAGTATACGCAAAATACAATCCTACATCATCTTTCATATTATTATCATGGTTTATTGTTTGAAAAAATGTTTTATGGGAGTCCCCAGTAGTAGACTATAATAATGTTGGGGAATATTTTAATCATTATTTATTCTTTGATTAATTACTTAAAGTTAATTCATTCAGTGTTTATTGAGCATCTTCTAGGATAGCCATGATGCTAACTCCTGGGAAAACATGGATCTCTAATCTCAAAAAGTTTATATTCTTAATGAAGGATATAGTCATTAAATATAGATAAATGCTTCATAGAAAGTAAAACTCTGAAGTGATTATGGAAGGCTGGTGCAATTCAGGATAGGATTGAAGTTTGGCCTCAGGGAAATTTCAGTTGATACTTGAAGACAGAATGACTGCTCCCATCACAGATACAATATGTACTAAGTCTGCAAGGTTTAAGTGAGATTGTCCAGGTCAAGCAACTGTGAGAACAGGTGCTGCAGCACGAGGGTAAAGAGTAGAGTAGTCACAGACGATGTTAGAAAGGTTGTCCAAGAAGAGGCTCTGCTAAGTCAGATAGCCTATCACTAGGCAGGTTGGATTTTATTTGGAGGGTAATGGATGCTTTTGCACAAGACATAAAATTTAGATTCTTCTGAGAGAGGTTCTAATTAGAACAGGTTATGAATGGTAAGATGGAAAGACCAGTCTGGGAGACCAATATGAGAGTTGATTGGTTGGAAGATGAGAGGGGATTCAGCTAAAAAGATGTATTGACCATGGAGACAGGACTGAGTCCAAGTGCAGGAGATAAAGCTAAAGAGGATTAATTGTTAAGTACTGGCTTGAGCCTCTGACTTAAGAAAATGTCACTTATTTGTATAGAAAAGATGATGTGAGAAACATGTTTGATAGTAAGAATAATCTTTATTAATATTCTTAATAAATTTAGAAGCGATATTATATAGTATATCTATCATATGTATATGAAGCTCAAAACAGAATTTGAGCCAGTGATATATAATTGTGAATTGCAAGAACATAGTTGGTATTTAAATCTGTGGATTTGTGTATTATCACCTTAGGGAGAATAGGTGGTAGAGAGAGAGAAGAAAGTGAAATCAGGGATGCATTTGGGGCATATCAAATATCTAGAGGTGGGGAGTGGCTGGAGGAAGTCGGTCAGGGGACATGTCCTTGAGTACGTATCTGTCTCTGTGTGCATGCTCTCTCTCTCTCCTTCCAGCTGCCATAAGCTAAACAGTGGTCCTCCTTTATGCCCTTCTTCCAGGATCTTTCTGCCTTCGAGCTGGCTGACCATGGATCCAACCTTTAAAACCATAAGCCAAATAAACCTTTTTTTCACTAAGCAGTTATTTAAAGGTATTTTTGTCACAGTGACAAAAAGCTGACAAATATAGATCTGAAGAACTATTTTTTTTTGTGGTCCTGGGGATTGAACCCACAGGCATTCTAACTTCAAGCTATACCTCCAGCCTGATTTTATTCTTATTTGGAAACAGGGTCTTCCTAGGTTGATGAGAGTCTCATAACTTGCTGATGCTGTCCTCAAACCTATCATCCTCCTGTCTCAGCCTCCCAAGTACCCTGAAGAACTTTCATTGCCTGGTTACATTTATCAATATTTTTTACATTAGGAATAAAAACAGAATTTTCTCTAAAACATACTTATTTGTGTTAAAATAAATAAGTCTATTACATGTTGATATAAATATAATTCTTATGAAAAATACTTTCTAAAATAAGAGAAACGCTAGGGGAAGAAATTGTATTATTTTAGATATTTATAAATCTTTTTTAATGTCTGCCTTTTTGAGTTCCCCAAAATATGATTAGTGGATTTTTAAGAGGAGAAAGGAAGATAAGAGCTCCACTACCCATTCTCTCCTTTGCACACACCAAAGAAAGACCATGTGTCATAGCAAGAAGGTGGCCATCTGCAAACCAGGAAGAGAGCCTTCACCAGGAACCAAAAAATCAGTGTTTTGAACTCAAACTCTTAGCCTCCAGAATTGTGGGAAATAAGTTTACACTGTTTAAGCCACCCAACCTATGGTATTGTGAGAGACCAGAACTTGCCATCCAAAAATATACAGCGTTGGCATGAAGACTGTTGAGCTAAAGGGAATTAAGAGGCAAATGCAGAAGAACTCTCTGCTCTTCTGCTATTTCCCTAAAAGCAGAACACAAATCTACACCGACCAAAAGTATCCCAACTCCATATCTATCAAGGATTTCAAGGATTAACTGCTGGGAGACAACTTTAGATCCATATTGCTCTGGAGATGACATCAGAGGCATCTATATTAACAGGCTATACTTTGTTAAGATGCTAAAAGTTGGAATTAAAGACTATCTCTTTGAGAAAGACTCATTCCCTGTGAACCTCTGAGATGCATATATGAAAATATGCACATTAATAAAATCTTTTGTCTCTTTTTATTAATAATTTATTGTTAAAATGATCCATTCCAAATTAGAACTCATCAGGATTTAGAAAAAAAAAATAATTTTCCTCCCTGATAGTATGGCAGCCTGAGCTGATTTATTATGTGAATAGGTTGACCACCATTCTACTTTCTGTCTCTGTGAATTGGACTAATCTAGGTGTCTCATGTAAATATAAAGTAGATACAGTATTTGTATTTTTTATGACTGGCTTATTTTATTTAGTATAATGTCCTAAAATATCATCCACTTTGTAAGCATATGACAGGATTTTTCCCTTTTAACTCAGAATATTACATTTTTGTATATTATTGTTTATTATGACTGTTATGTTTCTGTAAGTTTATTTTAACTATAGTTAAAGTTTTAAATATAGATTTAATTTTTCAAACTGCTAAAAGTTTTGTGGGATCCAAGGAGTCTTCAAGTCATTGGTAAATACTAGTATCAACTAATCTCAGTAAGAAGTGCAGTGTGCACAGCCATAATCAGAAAATCTGGAATTCAAAATGCTACAAAGTCTATAACTTTTGAGTGCCAACATGATGTCAGAATTGGAAAATTCCACACCTGACTTTTTATGATAGATCACAATCAAAATTGCAGGCATCCTAAAAATATTGTATAAAATTACATTCAAGCCACATATATAAGGTTTACATAAAAAACTATTTTCAGATATAAACTTGATACCATCTCCCAAATGTCTCATTGTGCATATGCAAATGTTATATAATCTGAAAACACATCTTAAATCTGAAAATCTTCTGTTCCTAAGCATTTCAGATAAGGATACTCAATGTTATAGACATACTATTCTAACAATCATTTACTATGTATGGTATGCAAAAGACTTTTCTATGCGTTTTTACGTATTAGCCCTTAAACCTTCAGCAACAACCTTTTCATTTTATACACAGAGGAAGCTGAGCCTTTACTCTTCATCTTGAGGGAAACACCCTGTTGTGTGATGTAAGAATGCCTGAATCCCCCAAAGCGAAACTGAGAGAACCTTGCCATCCTCTTGAAAACTGAACTCAAACTCTTTCTTAATGATGAGCATATTCATCCCAGCTGTGCTTCACATTTTAATCCTTTCCTTCCCCTTAATTCTGCTGCTGTGCTTGTTCAGGCTGCTACTGGCATGGTAGCAAGTCTTTACTGCTTACAGTCATTGCTCTTTCTATTGCTCTAAGACAGTATCACATCTTTGCAATATTTTCCAGTCTTCACTCCTTCCTCAGACAAGGGTTTTCTATAGAATCACTACCCCAACACTCACACATGGGAGGGCTGAAGGAAACACTTACCCACCATCATCATAATAAGATTCCCAAAAGAGTAAGCTGGTCTCTTAGAGTATTTTTTATGTTGTCAATATTTGCAAATTGCTCATTTATTTCCCTCTTTCATTTTTATGCTTCCAGGAGTCCTAAGTGTTGGGTGGGAGATCAATTTGGGGCAGCATTAAATGTCCTTCTCTTTATCATGAGATGAATATGAATGCCATCACATCAATTCCTGTTCAAAAACTAAGCAATATATGCAAATTAGATGTTTTATAAATATTCATGGTTAAACATTTATGCAATTTTAGATTGTCATATTACAATTATATATATATGTATATATATATATATATATATATATATATATATATATAATTTGTTAAGATGCTAAAGGCTGAAATTCAAGACCATCTCATTGAGAAAGTCTCATTTCATTTCTGGGTACCACCATATACGCATATGAGAAAATATTCACATTAAAAAAATTGCATGCTTTTCTCTTATTAATAATTTATTGTTAAAGGAGTCCATTCCAAATTAGAACTCATGGTAATTTAGAAAAAATATATTTTTCCTCCCTGATAGGACTTTATTGTGGCAGCCCAGGGAGAATTACACTGCATTGCTACCATAACAGTTTGACCCCCATTCTACTTTCAGGTCTCTGTGAATTTGACTAATCTAGATGCATCATGTAAATGGAATCACAGTATTTTTATTTTTGTGATTGGCTTATTTTAATATATATGCATATATATATATATATATATATATATATATATATATTCATTAAAGAAAAATAAACTACGTCCCTCATAGCCAAGTTTAGCAGAGTGGAACCACAGTAGTTTCTCCAGGTAAGTCTAGAATATTTTTAGTTTCACAGTGAAAGCATTTTGTAGTTGAAATGTTCTTTGCTGGGGCGAGGTGGGGGGCGAGGGAGACTAAAGACAAAATAGAAAAATAAAAAGAAACAAAATAGCAACCACTACCACTCATGAGATACTGATTTGTAAAATATGGGCTAACTACAAACATAATCTCCTCTTTCTCCTGTCAGAGGCACCCTGTCATTCTAGCCGACTAAAAGGAGACCCATAGGTGGCTGAGGGAGCATGCGTGGCTATGATGAGGTAATGCTCCCATTTTCTAAACTCCACCATATTCTGTTGGAATAGCAAGTAACTAAGTTAGAAGCCTGGAGCAGGCATAGACAACAGACTATGAACATTCAGAAATCTGTAGTATTCAAACAGAATCCAGTAGTTTTCCTATTGGAAAGTTGTGCTTTTGCTAGAATTAAACCTTGGTAATAAGTATAAAATAAGAATAATGGCATTTATACTAAAACTATGCAATTTAAAGCTAGTGTGGATCCCAAGTTCTGCAGCCTGGCTATAGTCCACATCCAGTCTCTACTATCTATGAGACATGTGACCTTGAAATAGTCATTGAAGCTTTGTTTCAGTTTCCTCATCTGTAAAATCCATATAATAATATTGCCTATTTCATAAAGGTCTGATGTAAATTAAAGGAACTGATAAATGTAAAACTCCTAAACAGTATTTGACATATACCAAACACTGCTATCGTTACATTATTATCCATGAAAAACATTGTAACATATTTATCAAAGATATAGATTCAAAAAAAAGTATGTCAGATATGCAAAAAGGATTCAAAAGCAGAAGCAGTCACTACTGGCCTCAACAGTAATAGGCTCCGATCAAAGCCATCTATAATACGGACATAGAATACTTTCCTTTTTGGCACCTCCAACTGCTGTGATAATCAAGTGAGATGATGTTTGGGAAGAATTTTATGAATTTATGAAGCATAATAGCTAAACAATTTAGCAGTATTATTATAGCTATTTTAGGAGAAGCCTCAAGGAGATGACAGGCCTTGAAGAAAGAGCTAGAAAAAAAGAGTTTTTCTACTGCAGGTGGAAGCAAGGTGCAGTGTAGCAGGGGAAAGGTCAAAATTTTTCATTCACTGTTTTTTATGATAAAAATCGAAAGGAAAGCAAGAGAGAGAGGGAGAGAGAGAGAGAGAGAGAGAGAGAGAGAGAGAGAGAGAGAGCGCTCACACAAATATGTGTTCAAAATGCTTCTCACTTATTGTGCTGCCAGTATCCAGTATATGACACTGTCATCTGCTAGACTACTGAGCTGCCTGTCATATCTCTTAAGACTGTGGGAGTTAGTTCTCCATTTCACTATTAGTCTCTCAGTGTTACAGGTTGTCCTTACAATAATCTAGTCCCTGCATTCTTCCCTTCCTGAAATGCCCCACAGGTCAAAAGAAAACAATATTTTCCTATAATTTCTTTAAATAGTATGAAGGAGTGGGATGCATATTTATATCCATACATACGGCATATGTATGTGTGCATCGTATATATGAGGCACGCATGTATTTTTATCAGTGACACCCGTGATGCTACTAAAAAGAAGTGGAACCTTTAAGAGGTGAGGTCCAGTTGGAGAAAGTAGATCGCTAGGTACCAGTCCCTTCCTCTCTCCCTTGCTTCCTGGCTGGCATGATTTGAGTGGCTTTCTCTGCTTTGTGCTCCATTATATTTGCCTCACCACAGGTCCAAAGGCAGTAGGGCCAAACAACCATGGACTGAAATCTCTGAAACTGTAAGCTGAAATAAACCTTTACTCCTTATAAGCTTATTATCTTAGGTATTTTTTCACAGTGAAGGAAAAGCAGATTAACACAATCATCACCACTATCATGATAAAACCTCATATAAAAGTTTTCCTTTTAGTGAGAGCTTAACTTTCTATGGTTGAATATTGCCTGTTCTCCGTTTTATTTATTTATTTTTTGTTTGTTGGTTTCATCAGTAGGCTTCTGATTAAAAGTGATTTCCAATTAAAACCATTAGTCTATTTGTTGAGTTAAAATTATAAACACAGACTTTAGAATTGTTAATTGAAAGCTCTTTTCAAACTCATGGATGACTCAGTGCATATAATGAAAAATAAAGAATTGGGATTAACCCCCAGGTAAACATTGTTTTGAACTCTAACTTCTGTAACTCTTCTGATATTGGTTTATGCAGCCATCCACAGAGGCATGATTTGGATCAATTACGTTTACTAACCACTGTAGCTATTTTAATGGTTGTTGCCTTACTGTTCTGGAGAGACAGTTTGGAATGACATGTGGGTGTCATTTTTTTTTCTACTGCTCTGTTCTGTACTCCATTTCTAGGTTAGATCATTGGGGAAAAAATGAAGAAAGTACTGCATTTTTTCTTAAGACATTGAATAATCTAGTAGGCTGGTAGCCAATGTTGCCCAGGGCAGGAACTATTCTATAGATGTAGGGTGGATCCTTTAGAAAGTGAAATTTGACTTATCAACAGAATACTTTTAGACAGGGTTGGGCTATAAACAGCTTTGAATAATAATAATAATAATAATAATAATAATAATAATAATAATATAAAAAAACTAAAGTTAGTACCATGCTTCAAATAAGTCTTTTGGTTTGGTTTTGGTTTTGTTTGTTCTTGGTGATCACAGTTTCCTTAATCTCTCACAAAGAGAAATAAAAGACTTTAACATCATAGAGTTACTTTAAAGTTAAATGTATATGACAAAAAAGTCTTCTAAATTCTATAACATTTTAAAAGTTTTACTTTCTGGAGACAAAAGTTATCAAGAAATTGCCCAATTTCATGAGGCTACAGGAAATTGTGGATGTTAGTCAGTGGTATTTCTCCCATGGGAGGCAGGATGTGCAGATGATGGTTAATAGCATCATCTTTGAGATTTTGAAAGACTCAAAGAGCATGCAGGCTTCTTATTTGATGCAAAAGTCTCCCATTAGAATCTCTAGCTGACTTTGGAAATCATTATTCTCCAAGGTTTCTACATTTTGGGTTTTTTTTTTGTTTTTTTGTTTTACTTTGAAACATCGATGATCATCCTCGCCTCTCCCCTCTTCTCAGTAATGCATTGAATAAGATTTAAGAAATATTTTATTTTCAAACATTTTATTGGTTTTATTGGGATGCTCATTCAAGATAATGTGAACCAGTATGTTACTAACTAGAGAAGTCCACCATTTACAACAGAGCTCAATTGTAGAATGCCTGTCCATGCAGAGATACATAAAAATTAGCATCTATGTAATTTTAAATAAGATCTAATATTTCACTATTCAGTAGCTGAATCTTGGCTTTTTTGAGTGTCACATATGTTCAAGGAAATATACTTCCATTTTCTGTATTGCTTTAGTGTTCTGAATCTTGGTGTCTCTTTTTTGTTATTGTTGTTTGTTTCTTTGTTTGGTTGGTTGTTGTTGGTTTTTTTTCCTGTTTTTTCTTCACCCTTGTATTCTAGAGTAATGGTTTCAAGCCTAAATTATCTCTCTTCTAACCTTCCTAAAAAAATCCAGTACATATATTACCATAGATTATACATAAGATGTTGCATATAAAGCTAGTATAGGTAGAAGAGGAAAGGGGAAATTTGGATTGAGTTTGTCCCATTTGGTTATATTCTCATTATTTTTTTATTTTTATAAGCTACTTTGCCTAATATGGGAATGACTTCATGTATTTATGCCTTTGTATGTCTGTATGAATATTCTATCAGGATTTAATTACCTCTGCTTAAAATATTTGGTACAAAGATGAACGCTACAATACGTTAGATTCGTATGATAACTTAAGGGAAAAGAAAAATTCCAGAAAATTTAATTCCTATATGTTTGTAACTGATACACAAATCATTAGGAATTTAAGACAGCATCTTTTAATAAATTCATTCATTTCTCAAGTCAAGAGAGTAAGGAATACCTATTGGACCACCAAAAAACCTATGTAGCCTTCACATAGCACATTCGTAAGATATCATGCACAGAGAACCAGAGAAGACATGTGCTAATAGAAAAATCTCAAACACATTCTCTCTTCTGTTTCCCAATTAAATGAATGGACACTGAGTGACAATTTTCATGGCCCTAGTCTTCACTGTATGAGGACTTAGCTCTTATTGTTGTGTCACTTTATTTTAACTATTTTTTTCTTTTAATGAGCAGGCATATTGCCTGATGACTAGGAGAAAAATGATCTTCAATAAATGAGATGCCCGCTGAAGGAAGAATGGATATTATGAAAAGGCGGGTTCTGAGGTCCTCCACATCCTAGCTGTTAGGTTACTTCCAAAATTATCTGTGCATTTTACGGTTATTCAGCAAATCTCTTCTCACAGTAAATAGATCCCCAGTGCCGTTTAAAAAGGCCATGACATTCATCTCATTCCATTTCACGGAACAGGAACAGCTTGTTGCAAAGATGAAAAAGAAGTTAGCTCTGATATCAGCCACTTTTACCCTCCATTTATAAGGTGATTGGAAATTTCATAGTAATGATCTCCTTTGAGTTTTTTCTCATACTACTTTTAACATTTATTGGGTAGCATTTTTTTTCCTCCTCAAGCAGTTCAGTTTGGGGTAGTTGTTCATTAGACTTCATATACAAGTGATTTTTTGAAATGTATGAAAAACAAACTTCACCAGATTGCTTTCTCCCCACCACCCCACTCAACAGTTTACCTACAATAAATGACTTTCATCTCCCTAATGGACATTTTTTTCCCTAGCTTGTTGTCTACTGAGCTTCCTGTCATCATCCTAAAGATATCCAAACCAGAAATTGTTATTTCTTCAACCTGTCATAGTCTCTCTTTCTGGACCCAGGGAATTGTGTGTGGGGTGGGGGTGGGGGGTGGCAGCATTTTGAATAGCAATCCAAGACCAAGGTTCTGAAAAATCCCTGACAAATATTTCTGGTGGAGAAAATTGATAGTTCATCTTTCATAAGAGAAGTTTACTTCCAGATTTTTTTGTGTGTGTATGTAGCACTAAATATTGAACCCAGAGGCAGTCTACCTTTGAACTACAACTCCAGGTCAAAGGTAGAATGTCTTATTTGGAAACAGGTTCTTGCTAAATTGATGACAGTCTCACTACTTGCTGAGGCTGTCCTCAAACCTTCCATCCCCATGTCTCAGCCTCCCAAGTACTAGAATTACAGATGTATGCCACCATGCCTGGATCCCAGATTTTTCTGAAATGCTATCTTGTCATACTAAGGCAATCTTGACAGTGTTAACTCATTAACTCTTTGACATGGTTCATTCTTTGCTGATCTTTAGCATCAGCCTAACATCAACTACTGGTGCTAAAGATTAAACCATAAGGAAAAAAATCTAATATTCATGATCTCTTCATTCAAAGACCTCTGAAAAGTTATTGAACCAAATTTTCCAAGACTAACCAGCTGCTCTGTATATATTAACCTTGAGCACTAAACAGTGATATTTTGTATTATGTAGAAGCACACTCACTTTTAGATTGCTTCTGAGTTGGATTTCCTTAGTGTAAATATATCTACTCTCCTTTATACTGTAAGAAGCATACTAAATTGATTTAATAAGGAAAAATTTCAACTTCCTTCAAACATCAGAACAGGCTTGCCTCCTATGCTTTTTACATAAATTGACGTCCTGTGTTTACCCCCACACATCAAGAGTAAAGGTGACTTGGGGTAGAAGAAAGCATTGCTAGTTGCTCAGATTGTATAATGGGCTGAGATTGAGGGATTAAATGAAACTACAAATCTATGGTGTTTTCACAAATACTTTAATGCTCTAAAAACTTATAAGTTCTTTGAAACAGTGAAATCTACTGGCTTAATAGTTTATTTATAAGCTGGGCATGGTGGCACATGCTTGTAATCCCAGTACTTGGGAGGCTGAGACAGGAGGATCATAGAATCATGACCAGCTTCAGCTACTTAGGCCCTCTGCAACTGAGTGAGACCCTGTTTCAAAATAAAGAATAAAAAAATAGGACTGAGGGTGTAGCTCAGATGTATAATGTCCCTAGGCTCAATCCCAGTACTGCAAAAAAAAAAAGCTTATTAGTTATTTTTGGTATTAGGGACTGAATACAGGGAATTTATACCTTCAAGCTATATCCCCATGTTTATGTATGTATGTATGCATGTATATATGTATTTATTTATTTAAAACAGCATTATCTAAATTGCTAAGACTGGTCTCAAGCCTGCAGTCCTGTTTTAACTTCCCAAGGACTGGGATTACAGACATGCACCTGTAACTCTTTCAATGTAGCCTTTATGTGCTAGACCCTAATTTTGACCCCGATTTTTCCTAACATCTATTTGTTAGATTTTTTTGAGGGGAGAATGGCTTGTTGTTGTTTTGTTTCATTTTTCCTTCAAGTACAGATGAATTCTAAGGAACAATTAAGTAATCATAATGAGTACGTATTTTTTTATTTACTGTTCAGTCTTGGATAAAGATATACTGAATTTAAACAATAATTATACATTTTCAAAGATATTTACACGTATTTTAAAGCATGTCTTTGATCATCTTTGTTGAAAATATGAGGGGAAATATTGATGACTGGGGTAAACTAGTATTTAAAATTTTTCTACCAGATATATTATTCATTTCTAGTTTCTTCCCTGTAGTTGATTGCTTGAGGTGGGACTACTGCCACTTTCCCACGAAGGAAGACTTCTTCTGGTTGTATCTTCCTGGGCTGGTCTGCTCAAAGGAAACTTCAGGTGCACATCCTTCTTTGAATGGTCAACACTTGTCCAACTTGTAGAACACTTAGTGCATCTGAATTTTTATTTTAGTCCCTGCCTGGAATATTCCACCACTTTCTGTCTTTGCTACGTATTCTCTTCTGTTGACTTAGCCTTTCCTGAAATACAGATTTCACTGACCTAGTACACCAGGAAACATCAATTTAGTATGGTAAATTACAATTTTCACTGCTGCCTCAGACTTTCCAGCAAAGACTTTTTTTTTTCTTTTTACCCCCTTAGACAGTTCTGCCTGAGAGTCATGGTTTTGAGGTGGATTTAAAAGTTCAGGACTATTACAGAATGTAATGACAGGATGCCCTCAAGTGGTAACATTTACTCTACCCTGAAAACTCTAAGTGGTTTACAACATGCATGCACAATTCATCCTGTGGCCTCTTTAGCAGAGGGGGACAGCATCCTGGCAACTCATAAAGGCAGAGAGAAAGAAATGGAGAAGATATTAAATGCACTTGAAAGGAGATAAAATGTATTTAACCAGAAAGATTGTGCTGCATGTCTCAAAGTCCCATTTCTTAAAATGTTGATTGAATCTCTTCCTCACTGTCAACCATTGGATGTTAACAGCATCTAATTGGTTATGGAAATTGTGTATATATATTTACTGGGACTATTGATCCTTACAAATTGGCATATTTCACAAAGACCTAGATCCTGCCAGTTAACTTCCCTGAACTTCTCATCTGCAAAAAATCACAATATAATACATATGCTAGATTAAGTGATGTGACTATCATGTAAAGTGGGTTTTTATATGGAAATGAAAGAAAGGATCATTTTAATCCCATTCCATTTCTTTCATTCCTCATCATCAAGGGTAGCACTGGGCAAGAAAACTAGTTCAGAATGGAGATTAAAAACAAAAACAAAAACAAAAAAACCCCTGATGTTTGGAAAAAGCCAAAAGGTCTGAAATGATGGGTTCCCATTAATGTGATGCTATGTGGTAAAACCCAAAGAGAACTAAAGTTGAACATTTCCCAAACTCAACATGTTTATCTGGGTCCCAAACCTCTCTCTGGTTCTATAGTTCATTGTGATAAGTCTATGTGTTCTGGTTAGCATATTCAGTTATGCAAGCAAGCAATTTCAGACTCATCCTTAAATCATCCTTTACATTTTCCTCTTGAGTTACTTGGCTTTCGCTTGGCTTTCGCTACTTGTCTTTAGTCTGTCACCTCCTTTCTGCTGTCATCCTGACAGCTTTAGCTCAGTTCTCCAGCAGTTTTCACCTAACTGGTCTTCCAAGCACAGGATCACCCTCTCATTATGATGGATGTGAGTTGCTACTTCAAAATGTAACTGTGGCCATTGTTGTCCAACTAAGATGAATGATTTTTAAAATGTATAACAGGAAAACAAAGGACTTATTCCTTTTCAAGTTATAAAAGGGTCTTTAGGTTCTATATCACATCTCTAACCTTTTATTTTCTTTCTTGTTTTCCATCTGTACCTGGTAACTTATAATCTCTCCATTTTCTTTAGTTTCTGCATTCCTAGGGCAGTCTGTTCCCTAAATTTGAAATTCCCACTAGCCCCAACTTATCTATTTTGGATAAATAAGTTGATCAAATCCTGATATTGAATAGTTGTTCTACTCTGCTCAAATTTCACTTACTCACGGATGTTTTCACTGCTTCTCCAATTATTCTTTTTTACTTTTTTACTGTTCCCATACTTCTTTGTGTACATATTTTACCTAATCATATCAGCAGTTCCTGATTGTCTGGTCATTCTATTCCCTTGACTATGTGCCCTTTAAATAATTGTTCTCACCAGATCTTACTTGTGTATCTATGTCAACAGTACTGTGTGAAACAGAAAGTCATAAAAAAGTATTTAACCTATGAATTATTATTGAATGAACAAATGCAAATATTAGTTGACTATGAATTCAATATCATTTCAAAATATAAATACTTTTGCATTTCATTAATCTGGAGTTCAAAAATGGAATTTGAAGCATTCTGAAGAACTTCAAAGTGAGGAATAAAACCTTTTCTGGGAAGGCTAAACTAAGGATGAGGATGACCCCCAAATCTGTGTATAAATTCCACACATTCCTTTGGCTGATCCCTGAACTACCCATGAATGAAGGAAGAACCAAAGAGTGTGACCAAGGGCAGGACCTGGAAGCTGACATTACTGAAGAGGGATTTGTGCTATAGCTCAGTGCAGGAAAAATAAGATTTCAGTCAAGCCAGGTGTACTGTCTGCTATAACAAATACAAAAACTCTCTAGAAGTTAATAGGGCTCAAGTTACTATGTCATTCTTAATTTACAACATACTCACAAAAGTACTGGATTTGGAAAAAACAAAACAGGAAAAGGTGAATCACAACTTCCAGAAAAAGTACTCAATGATCTCAATAAATGATCTCAATGCCCCACATGTATCAATTATGAGAAAGGACCTTTAAGCAGTCATTATGATACCTTCACAGTTTTAAAAGAAAACATAGTTATAATTAATAATTTGCCAATGATTCCCAGGTAATCACTCCCTTCCACTACATCTGTCTTGTAACCTCATCTTTTCTTTTGGAAATCCATCCAAGATAAAGTAGTACATGATAAATACAAGGTGTCAATCAGGCTATTCTTCTGTCGAGTCAGCATTGCATGCATTCTGCTTAAAGGAAAATTAGTAAATGTGAAGAGTACGGGAGCATCAGTTACAGGTGCAAAGATGTGGACCACAAGTAATAGCTCCAGATCATATATTCAATCAATTGCTGTGAAATTACTACAGCCATGGTCAGTTTTCCCTTAAATTGTAAATCATAGCTGTTGATAGTGCCTGCTGACAATATTGTTAAGGGAGCGATGGATAAATTACTTAGATTGTCCAGGAGTCAGGAGACATGGTTGTACAAATACCACATTTTTACCTTTCCTATTCCAGTTTCTAATCTATGCACAAAAAGAATAATAGAATGTCTCTTAATATGTATTTTATAAATGTAGAACAGACGACCCACAATGTACCAAATATATTGTATATTTTTTCATCTCTTCTTGGTATTTAATGAAGAGAATAGTAGACAGATCATCATTCACTGATGGTTACTGTATGCCAGTCCTATGTTAGACACATTGGTAACTTTTATTTACATTTTGTAAAATATAAATTATATTATTAAATAATGGTGATGACAGTAAGACACAGAAATTCTAATTTCTCCAGTATTTCAACGAACCAGTAAGGAAATTTAACGCTGCATCAAAAGAAAGTGTCTTGGTTTTACTGAAGTGAAATGATCTTTAATTTTACGGGTCAATGTGGCTGAGCCACAGTGTCCATTATTCTGGGTCTTTCAGTGAAGGTGTTTTTGGATGAGATATACATTTAGGTCAGTAAACTTTGAACAAAGCAGATTATCCTCCTATTAGTGTATACTAGTATCCAAGACATAAGTAGATGGATAGACCTCATCCAATCAAAATCTTGACTAGCACAAAAACAAGAGGGGATCCTGACAACCTGTTGCCTTTAACTTCAACTGCAGCAATGGCTCTTCCTGGTTTTCCTGCAAACTGCCTTTGGACTCAAACTTCAATGCTTTCTTAGGTCTCCAGTCTGCTGGCTTCTCCATCAGACATTGGAATAGCCAAGCTTCCAAAACTACGTACATCAATTTTTTTTAAATAACTCTGTATAGGTGAGTATAGTGGCACATCCAGTACTTGGGAGGCTAAAATAAGAGGATCTCAGGTTTAAGTCCAGCCTCAACTTTGCAAACCCTCAGCAACTTAGAAAGACCCTGTTTCCATACATTATTTTTAATTTAAAATTTAAAAAGTGTTTGGGAAAAAAAAAAAGTGTCTGGGAGTGTAGATCAGTGGTAGAATGCCACTAGGTTTAATACCCAGTATGCATTTATCAAATGCACATCCCATTGGTTGTATTTCTTCTCAGGATAAATCTAATGTATTTTTCTGGTTATTATACAATTAAATGGCCTTTGACTCTGCATTCATTTCAGACACTCTCTTTATAGCAATGAACCATTAAATTGGAGATCCTATTAAGAAAGGGAAGGACGAAAAACAGGAATACACAATTGTTTTGGCTATCTATTTCGGTGTGACAACTCATAAATAACTTAGAACAACAGAAGTCATTGCATTACAATTCTGGCTCTCTGGTGGGATGATCCGGGGATGATCTCAGTGGGACAGCTCTGTTTTGGACTCTTTTAGAAAGTTATAGTCAGGCTGTGGCTGAAGCTGGGACATTAGTTGCCTAGAATAGCTGGGCTCTGTGCGTGTGTGTGTGTGTGTGTGTGTGTGTGTGTGTGTGTGTGTGTGTGGTCTCAAGGTGTCTCTTTGCAATCTATTTTTGACCTCACAACTTAATGACCCTGAGCTGTCATGATATTTACATGGAATCTAATGATATTAGGTGTAACTATTCTAGGGAACAAGTCGAAACCTGTATCCTATTTTAGAATCCAGCTTCCCAAGTTATCAATATTATTTCCTGTTGAGTCTGTTGAAGAGATCACAAAAGCATATCCAGTATCAAGGAGAAGAGATACATATTCATAAACATCAAAAAGTTTGCAGACAAATTTGAGGCCTCCCATGCTATTCCTCCTATCAGTTCTTTACCCCTCTCAAAAGGAAGTTCCTTATTCACTAAGTTCTTTGTCTCTGAAACCACTAAGGAAACCATGACTCCTTACCTAATCAGTACTGGTCATGCAATTAGTACATACCCCAACCAGTAGAGACTTTATCAAGAGGTTATTGTGCTCTTAGCACCTTTGTAGGGAATATTTTTAGAGTGAACAGCAAGCAGTATCAAACTGATTTCCTGCTCTCAAGAGCTGAGCCTCTGATTGTAAAGTATATAGTTTCCCTTTCCTATCTAAACCCTCGTCTCTTTTTTGAAAGTCTTCATAGCTGTGGGTGGCCTAGTGGTTATTTGGTTACTGTGTTCATGATTCTACTTTAAATCAATTCTTTCCAAACAGCATTCCAAAAAGGTTCTATGTCTGTAATTTTGTTAATTTCTCTTCATTGAGAAAAAATGAGGTGCCATTAACTTAAAGATACCTCACCATTCCTTGGCTTTCCACTCAGTGGTACATTCCAGAAAGTAACATTAGCAGTTTTAAACCTGGGGACCCACAGCTGAATAACAAATCATATGTAGTTTTTTATTCCTCCTTTTTCAGTAACTTCAGCCTGAATAAACTTTATTTGGGATGGTGTAAAAAAATCAGCAACACAAAGGCTGGAAAATTATGAGTGCCTTTGCCCCATGTGAATGGAGGAAGTGGTTTGCCTTCCCGCTGTTGGATATTAGTGAATTAATACCCTTTTGTGCCTCTGTTTCCCATAAAGGAGAGTCTGCACATGCTTAAGGCATCAATATCCCTGCAGTGGTCCAGAAAGCCAGGATTTATGATTCTGAGGCACAGGTTGGAAGAGAAAAAAAAAAAAAAAAAAAAACAGTGAAACAATAAAAAAAAAAGAATTAAGTAAATACAGTTAAATTAGGAAAAAGACAGAACAGAAAGAGGAAACAATAAAAAAGAAAGCTTTAAAAAATGAGAGTAGAAAGCAAAAAGAGAAGGAAAAAAAAGGAATGAGCAGATTGAAGGATGCAAGATTGAGTGTTACCAGAGCCTCCATTCTTTCCCTTTATTTATTGGATTCTTAAGAGTTATAAGAGAAATAAATGGTGGTTTTCCAGAAACATTTAGTAAGTCATAGCATTATGATATTTTGATATTTTCTTAAAGTTATGTATTTTTCCCCCGACAAAATGATTGTGTTTACTTTAACAAGCATAGGCTTATCAAGTATTACCTAGGATATCACTAGATAAATGAGATATATCAATCACATCCAATGAAGTATATAGAAACTACAGATGGTAAGCCTCCTCCAAAAGAAAGGGTTGTGGCTAAACAAAGCACTTGTAGAAAATTAAGTTGGACTCTGAATGAACGTTCATGTATTGCAAAATGAGACCTGTTTCACAGAGGAACCTCAATGAAGAACTTCCTTCTCCCCGGAATGAGAATAGGTTTAACATGTGTTTTAGGATAGAAGAGTAGAAGGAGTTCCAAGAAGACATTTATCTAAAAAGACCAATCAAGATATTATTTTTTAAATTTTATATTAATTCAATTTAATTTTTATACATTTATTGGTGCTTTATAGTTTCACATCATAATGTAGTTCAGAGGGATAGTGACATACATGCACACAGCAGTTGGTGAGTTTTCTCCTCTTTCTCTCCACTTCCCCCTTTCCCAGACAGGATATTGAGATTGGCATTGGTATTCTCACATATTTGTACAAGGTCAATGGAAGTGTTTCCTTTATTAATTCTCCCTCTTCCTCTCCCCCCACTCCCCTCCCCAAGATCACCTCCTTCGCTCCTCCATTATCTAAAGTCCTTCTTTTATCCTGATTACTTCCTAGCTTCTACATATGAGAGAAAGCATATGATCTTTCTCTTTCTGTGACTGGCTAATCTCATTTAACATAATGTTCTACTGGTCCATCTATTTTCCTGTAAATAACATAATTTTGTTCTTCATTGTTGAGTAGATTTCCACTGTATGTATATCCCTTAATTTTGTAATCCATTCATCTGTTGATAGCCACCTAGCTTGATTTAATAGCCAAAAGAATTCTAGGCAATAATAATACCTGACTTTAAATTATAGTACAGAACCATAGTAATAAAACAGGATGGTACTGGCACAAAAACAGACACATAGACCTATGGAACAGAATAGAAGATAAAGAAACAAATCCTCACATGTATAGCCAACTGATTTTTGAGAAAGGTGCCAAAAACATATGTTGGAGAAAAGACGACCTTTTCAACAAATGGTGTCAAGAAAACTCATTATCTATTAAAAGAAAAATGGAATTAAATCCCTGTCTTTCCCCTTGCTGAAGTGTCAACTCAAGATGTACAAAAGACCTGGAAATTAGACCAGAGACTTTGAAATTACTAGAGGAGGGCATAGGACTAACACGCCAACATATAAGCACAGGTAGACATAAGACTCCTCAAGGCACAAGAAATTAAAATAAGGGCAATAAGTGGGATTTCATTTAAAAAGTTTCTGTTCATCAAAGGAAACCATCAATAATCTAAAGAGAATGAGACAAGAGACTTCATAAAAGAAGAAATGCAAATAGTCAATAAATATATGAACACATTTTCAACATTATTAGTAATCAAGGAGACATAAAACTATACTGAGATTCCATCAGGAAATCTCCAATCAGAATGGCAATCATCAGGAAATCAAACAACAATAAATGCTGGCAAGGATGTAGGGAAATAGGAACTTAGGAACTCTTCTACACTGTTGGTGGGATTGCAAATTAGCACAGCCACTATGGAGATGAGTGTGGAGAGATTCCTCAGAAAACCAGGAATAGATCCACCATATGATCCAGCTATATTGCTCCTGGGTATCTTTCCAAAGGGACTGAAATCAGAATATTATCATGATGCATGCATATCCGTGTTTATAGCTACAAAATTCATAAGATATTACTTTCTACAGCTCTGACATGTAAGGAGGTTGAGAGTCATCACTCCTCTCTACAAAAGGGAATTGAACAAGTCTGACAAAACAGTAGAATCCAGAGAGCTGCATTCCAAATTATTTTACCTGGAGCAGAAGTTGCTGAAGTCACAAGCTTCTAGGAATAATTATATGATATTTTTGATAGATTGTTGGAAGCAAGGTATATGCTTCCACGAGAGTGAGGAACTCCTGGGGCCCCAGGCTTAAAACTCACATTTTTGTGAGTTTTATCCTTCCATATCTCACTGGAAGGAGCCAAGAAAACTGTCTCATATTTTGGCAGAAGTAGTGAAAGAGTAATAATTTTGAAAAAAAAAAATGATTTCTTCAAAACAAATTCTTCTATCCAGGGGAAAAGACTTTATGCCAGGCCTTATACCACCTGAATAAAAGGTGCTCCCCCAACCGTCACCACTTTAGTATCATCGAGATTTCAAAAAGATACCAAAAGATACCAGAAGAGAGACAGTTGTGAACATCATGGCCTCCTAGACACCGACATGATAAAAAAAATGTAATTAATCATAAAATCCTAGGCCATTTCCTTTCCTTCACACCTTACAACCACACCAACAGGGCTCCGTTATAATAACAAATGTCCCCAGACACAGACTCTGTTTAAGAAGGAGTTCTCATCTAATGCTTTTTCAGCATCAACTGAGATGATCATGTGATTTTTGTCTTTGGTTCTGTTTATATGGTGAATTACATGGATTGTTTTTTGTATGTTGTACCAGCCTTGCATCCCTGGGATGAACCTAACTTGGTCATGGTGTATAATTTTCTTGATGTGGTTTTGAATGTGCATTGCTAGTATCTTGTTTAGCAGTTTTGCATCTAAGTTCATCAGTGATATAGGCCTATAGTTTTCTTTTCTTAAGCTGTCTTTATTTGGCTTTGGTATTCATGTGATGTTGGCTTCGTAGAATGTGTTTGGGAGGATCCTGTTTCTTTCTATTTCACGGAATAGCTTGAGGAGTATTGGGATTAGCTCTTCTATAAATGTTTTATAAAATTCACTTGGAAAACCGTCTGGCCCTAGGCTTTTGTTTGATGGTAAACTCTTTATTGCTGTTTCTATCTCTTTGATTGTTATTGTTCGGTTTAAGTTTTCTATATCTTCTTGACTCAGTTTAGGGAGGTTGTATGTGTCTAGAAATTTGTCAATTTCTTCTAGATTTTCCATTTTGTTGGAGTATAGTTTTTCAAAATAGTTTCTTACTATCCTCTGTATTCCCATAATGTCAGTGGTGATATAACCTTTCAACACCCATTCATGCTAAAAGCACTTCAGAAAATCAGAATAGAAGGAATATACCTTAACATAATAAAGGCAATATACAATAGGCCCACAGACAATATCATATTAAATGGAGAGAAACTGCAAGAGTTCCCACTAAAAACAGGAACAAGACAAGGATGTCCATTATCACATCTTCTGTTCAATATAGTACTTGAGACTCTAGACAGGGCAATAAGGCAAGAGAAGGAAATCAAAGGGGTAAAAATAGGGAAAGAAGAACTAAAACTATCCCTTTTTGCAGATGACATGATACTATACTTAGAAGACCCAACAAAGTCAACCAAAAAATTGATAGAACTGATCAACAAATTCAGCAAAGTGTCCGGATACAAAAATCAATCTTCAAAAATCAGAAGTTTTCTGTATGCCAACCATAAATCCACTGAAAAAGAAATCCAGAAAACAATTCCACTCACAATAGCACCCCCAAAAATAAAATACTTAGGGATAAACCTAACCAAGGAGGTAAAAGACCTGTATAAGGAAAACTATAAAAAGTTGAAGAAAGAAATCAATGAAGACCTTAGAAGATGGAAGGATCTACCATGCTCTTGGATAGGCAGAATAAATATCATCAAAATGGCCATCCTCCCAAAACTGATCTACAGATTCAATGCAATACCCATGAAATTACCAAGGTCGCTCCTCAAAGACATTGAAAAATCAGTCCTTAAATTCATTTGGAACAACAAAAAGCCCAGGATAGCCAAAGTAGCTCTTAGCAATAAAAACCATGCAGGAGGTATCACAATACCTGACTTCAAACCCTACTACAAAGCCGCAGTAATAAAAACAGCATGGTATTGGCACAAAAACGGACACATAGACCAATAGAGCAGAATAGAAGTCTCAGAAACAGACCCACAGACTTTCAGTCAACTGATTTTTGACAAAGGAGCCAAAAATATACACTGGAAAAAAGATAGCCTCTTTAACAAATGGTGTTGGCAAAACTGGTTAACCATATGCAGGAAAATAGAAATAAACCCCACTTTCTCACCCTGCACAAGAGTCAACTCAAGGTGGATCAAAGACCTGGAAGTTAGGCCAGAGACCTTGCAGCTACTTGAAGAGGGCATAGGACCAACACTTCAACCCATAGGCACGGGTAAAAACTTTCTCAACAAGACCTCCAAAGCACAAGCAACTCAAAGGAAGATCAATACATTGGATTGCATTAAACTGAAGAGCTTCTGCTCAGCAAAGGAAACAATCAAGAACCTCAACATAAAGCCTACAGAGTGGGAGAAGATTTTTGCCAGTTACTCTTCAGATAGAGGTCTAATATCTAGGATACACAAAGTACTCAAGAAAATCACAGCCAAGAAAGCAAATAACCCAATCAAAAAAAATGGGCAAAGGATCTAAATAATCACTTCATAAAAGAAGAAATACAAATGGCCAATAAATGTATGAGGAAATGTTCCACATCATTGGCAATCAGAGAGATGCAAATCAAAACAACCTTGAGATTTCACCTAACCCCAATCAGAATGGCAATCATCAAAAACACGAACAACAACTGCTGGTGAGGGTGTGGAGAAGTGGGAACCCTAATACATTGTTGGTGGGATTGCAAACTTGTGCAACCACTTTGGAAAACAGTATGGAGGATCCTCAGACGAATGGGAATGAACCTACCATATGACCCAGCAATACCATTTCTGGGTATCTATCCAAAAGAATGGAAACCAAACTATCAGACCGAAGCATGTGTATCTATGTTTATAGCTACACAATTCACAATAGCCAAACTATGGAAGCAGCCAAGATGTCCATCGACAGATGAATGGATTACAAAACTATGGGATATGTACACAATGGAATTTTACTCAGACATAAAGAAGAACAAAATCATGTTCTTTGCAGGGAAATGGATGCAACTGGAAAACATTATGTTAAGTGCGATTAGCCAGTCACAAAGAGTAAAGAAGCATATGTTCTCCCTAATATGGGGATGTTAGGGAGAAGATGGGGCATAAGAGGGTCCCCAGATGGAAAAGTAGAGACCCTCAATAAACAAAGAAGTTGATTTAACTGAAGGGGATGGACGGGGAATGGGGGTAGAATATCTTAAGGCACATGATGTACTTACACAATTATATCAAGGTCACTCACTGAACTGAACTTGAGAGGGAGGGAGGGCGAGGGATCAGGGTGGGAATTGGGGAAGGGGTCAAATGAGAAATGTGCGCACATATGTCATTATCAATTTGTATCTAACAAAGATGTATACATACAAAGCACGAATTATTACAATAAAAAAGGAGTTCTCAGCTATTATTTGCAGATGCAAAGGGAGGAAAATCAAAGACAAAACAAGGACATGTAGAGAAACTGAAGCTTCTGTCATCTACTGGTATAGCAAATCTTAAACACAGTGCAACTCCTACTCAAGGCATGTCTCCAAAATAAAGTGACTTATCTCAGTTACTACATGTCTTTTTTCAATAAAAAGTAGAAAGCATACCTGTCCCCTGAAAAGAAAGAAAAAATTCTTCAGAGAAAGAGCAAGGGTCATTATAACAGATCTGTCAGAATCAGACTGGGGACATAAAATAGTTGTAATTAATATAAGAAGGCTTCCAATAATAAAAATGTAGATAACTGAAAGAACATGTGAGTAATACAAGCACAGAGATGGATACTGAAAGAATCAAAATAAAAAGTCAGAAAGCAAAAACTGGGACATAAATGAAGAATTCTCCTGATAGACTTATCAGGAACTGAGCATGGCTGAATCAAGAAGCAGTGAGATTGAAATTAAGCAAACAGAAACCTCTCAAACATGGAAAAAAAAATACCCTGAACAGAACATCCAAATTGCAAAATCATAATCCATGTATAATTGGAGTATAAGAAAGAGATAACAGAGCTGAAAAAATATTTGAATTAATATTGGCCAAAAATTTCCAAGACTAATAACAAACACCAAAGCACGATCCGGGCAGCTGATAGAACAGCTGCAGGATACAGACCATGTCCACAAAGACAAACAACATAAAAGCAAATACACTCATACCTTGGCATATCATATTCAACCTGGAGAAATGAGGGGCAAAGAGAAAAATAATGAAAGAAACCAGAGGGAAGGGGGAAATATTTCACCTATAGATGCATGAGGAAAACATTTATAGTAGACTTCCTAGAAAAAAAATAAATGCAAATAAAAAAGAATGGTGTTATATACATAAAGTGATCAATAAGAGTAAAATAAAAAATATTTTCTTCTTACTTCTCCCATAAGATAGCTGTTTAAATAACAATGGTAACAATGTTTTTTGTGGCTGACACCATGTGGATAAATAAAATGAGTCACAATGATGCTATGAAGAATGGAAAGGAGGAACCGGAAATACTCTGGTACAAGTTACCTGCATTACACCAATCACATTACGTGATGTTGACTTTTTACCATATTGGAGATTTTAGATGACTTTCATCTGAAAGTTTCTGTTTTCCCTTATGCATAATAAGTAATTTGTGGGAAAATATGATTTTATAGAAATATCTTACAATTAATTAAGAATTCAACCACTATTTTTTGCTTCCAGTAATAGTTCTCTATCCCCATCATTCCTTCTACATTTTTGATATTAAACAAAAAGTATTATATATATATATATATATATATAACTATAGAATTGAATGTTTTTATTTTAATAATATGTATAATACATTGTTGACATTTTTTATTCTCAAATTTTTCCAGTTTAGGGAAGTAGAGATTCTCTGAAACTAACTCCTGTTTTTTGTTGTTGTTGTGTATGTGTGTATATATGTGTGTGTGTGTGTGTGTGTGTGTGTGTGTGTGTGTGTGTATGTGCATGTGTGTGCTGGGGATTGAACATAGTAGTACTCTACCTTGGAGCTATAACCCCAGCCCTTTTCATTTATTAATTTATTTTTCAATTTTGAAGCAGTGTCTTCTAAATTGCTGAGGGTCTCCCTAAATTGCTGAAGCTGGCCGTGAACCTGCAATCCTCTTGTCTCAGCTTCCCAAGTACTGGGATTATAGGTGCAAGGTACCATACCTGGCAGGATCCCATGATTCTTAATGTATTTCCTTCACTTATGGTATATTAATATGCTTGAGACACCCTATCTCAACCCAGGATTTATTTTTATCCACAAGGATTCATATTTCTTTTTATTCCAGAGCAGGATTTGAAAACAAAAATGCGAGTGCTAGGTTTAAATATTGTTAATGGATTGATTACCAATGGCTCTAAGCCATTGAGAAATGAGAAACAGGCACACCTATGTATATGATTTGCATGTAACGTGCATATATATATATATATATATATACACCCACACACAAACACATATATATGCTTGGCATGGTGGCACATACCTGTAATCTCAGTACTTGGGAGGCTGAGATAGGAGGATTGCAAGTATGAAGCCAACCTCAGAAATTTAGCAAGGACCTCTAAACAACAAAAAATGTAAAAACACAAACAAAAAAAAAACTGGGAGTACAGTTCAGAGGTAGAATGCCATCCCCAGTAACACACACACACACACACACACACACACACACACACACACACACACACACATCCCCCAAGAAAGTGCCACTATGCTCTTTTCAGTTAATAAATTACTTGAAGGAAATTCTTTGTGTGTGTGGGTGTGTGGTACTAGGGATTGAACCGAGGGGCCCTCTACCACTGAGCTACAACTCTAGCCCTTTTTATTTATTTATTTATTTTTTAAATTTGAAATAAGGCCCCACAAAGTTGCCAGGGCTAGCCTCGAACTTGCAATCCTCTTGCCTCAACCGCCTAAGTAGTAGGATTACAGGTCTGGCAAATACTTTTCATATCTTTTTAAACTCAGATTAGTATTTACCTGTTTTAGAACCTAATGTGTGTGTGTGTGTGTGTGTGTGTGTGTGTGTGTGTGTGTGTGTGTATGAGATAACTGTTTTCTATGTCTGTTTTATTTTGCTAATCATAATGTTCAAACTTCATTTGTATTTTCCCATGGATCAGCATCTTGTTCCTTTTTATTGTTAAACATTATTTTATCATCTGCATATACAAGTTATATATTTTCCCTTGAATAATAACTTATTGCATGGCTGTGATTATATGGATGTCCTCTATGGATGCTGGTGCAAAGGAAAGACCTTCTTAAGCCAGTTTCTGTCACTACTTATCTTATTTTTTCTTCTTGCATCCAAGAAAATATGAAGAAATGGGCAAGGAAGCATATTTATAGCCTATTCCATATTTGATTCTTACTTGTAATCACCTGTTACTTGGCTTGCACCCTATTCTAGTTCAAACTCCAATATCATTTCAGGATCAAAACTGTTACCACACACAAACAAAAATACATATTTCCAGAGAAAGCAACTTACTGTTTAGAAAAATCACAGCAACTCAGCTTGGCACAGGCTGAAGTCTTTGAACCTTCTCTTCCAAGCATACCCTGCTATTTTCCAACTTTCATCAGACTTTCAGGGGAGAATAAACTGTCCCTGGCAAGAAGGTTTAACATTGTATTAAATAAGGCTACACAGGTTAAAAATACTTTTTCAAAGGACATTTTATCTGCGATTTAGTGGAATATAAACTATAAGAAGTCACAGAGGACTGTTGACAGAGTTCTGCAGCACTCTCCAAGCTCATTTGAAAAAGAGTCTCCTCTTTCCTAACTGAGAAGTGGGCAGATCTTCTTGCAGGACAGTATTCGGCAGAATTCCTTTGTGCAAAAGCTTCTTAAACAAAGCCATGTCATGATGCTTAATTATTCTTCTCTCTTTGGAAGTAAGACTACCTTTTCTCTCTGCCTTGATAAGTCCTCTGGCTCCTGCTCTTTTCTACTTATCTGAGATCCTTCTCTGTCACTAGTTCATTTGGGATCAGAATTCTAGGGTCTTCTTACAGAACATCATAGACTCACCTGTGTCGCAGCCACACACAACTGAGCCCTCTCATCAACTGGACTTTCCCTGTGGAGTCATCACTGTTCTTCACCTTCCACTCTGGGTATCCACCCATCTCTTCACAGCTGCTGTGTGCTTTTCTCTCTCAAAGCTTTATTGACCTACTGCCTGCTCAGACTTGCTACTTAGCAAGCCAAAGGGCCACTGACATTGTTTAAAATTTAGAGATTGAAATAAAATTGTGTCATGACATCATGTCAAGAAAGGTGGGTGATTATCTTCCTCGATCATTTTTGAATATTGGATTTCCTGTGTCTGGTGAGTTCCAGATCTCATATCTACCTCATTTCCTAGAGCTCCTCCTTTTGTTCTAAGACAAAAATTGCCATAGACGCTTTCCTTGATCCCACCCAGTCGTGGTTCCATGATTTAGTCCTCTGATTTGGAATTCTATCATATTCCACTTGAATGATTTCTCTAGACCTTGTACTTTCAAGTTCACCTTGCATTTTCTATATTTTTGAAATTTGACATTTTATCAACATGTAAAATGCAACAAAATGAAACAACAATTTATATCAATGACAAATTATCTCTTAAAATTCAGGCTCACTGGTGCCAGAATCCATGATCTCTCACACCTTAATATTATGGTGATATTATAATTGTACCTCCCAAAATATAATAATTTTTCTTCTAAAGTTATAAAGTTATATGCAAGATCATTCATTTGATTTATTAATGTATAGTAATTTGATTCAGTCATGTTGTTATTTAATCCATGTGATTAAATAGTGTGCTTTTTAAAAATATGATATTAAACATTATTATAGGTAGAATGCTAGACTTCATTAAAACAATTATTTTTATTAGTTATATTAACAAGAAGAAAACTTACTAGCAAATTGGTAAATATTTTTTCCTTTTTAGAATCCATTTGTTTTGTGAATTTTCTTTGTGGTTTTAAATTGAAGCATGAAGAAGTCATTTGATAGAATATCATGGTTAAATTATGATTCAGGAAAGCTCTTACTCACACAGTGGATTTTTATGAGTGTCTTAATTGTGGAGCTAATGCAAGCTATAGATTTATGCTGATTAAATCCAGATGGCTCAGTCTCTTGATCCTTAGAAGTTTAAATTGTCAGTTACTGATTCTCCTTTTCCTACTATGTACTCTTAAGTAATAATATCTCTCTTGTTTGTTTTGAGAAGATATTCTACTCTTTTCATTACATTTGGTCTACATTTTCTGCAAGTTAATTTTTCAGTTTTTTTTAACTCATGGCAAAAAGATAAATAAAGTATATATTTTAAATATTTGAAACCATCCTAAATATCACAAGCTCTTATGTTTACAAGAAAAGTAAGATCATCTTCCCTTTGTGGTTCAAACTAATCATTTAATTTAAAGTATAGGAAAATCAAATTGCTGATCCATTCAACTTTATCCATGTTCCTGTTTACAACATTTAATAAAATGGATTGGAAATAAAGTCTCAATGTTTCAGCCAGGTTCAATATTGAAAGGTGTATATGTAATAATGGGTCTCTAGTCATGCAATAAAATAAACTTAAAGATGTTCTAGAAAATCCACTATCAGACATCAGTTCATTTTTCTTTTTTTGCAGTTCTAGGTCTTGAACCCAGGGCCTCACCTATTCCAGGCAAGCTCTACCACTGAGCTACATCCCCACCCCCAGAATGAATTTCCTAAGTGATTACTGAATGATAATACCCTGATGAGATGGTTGACTATGAGAAAGACACAATTATTAGCACAGATTTGCCATAGATAAAGTCACTACAATCTCTATTTCTACAAATTAATGAATGAATCAAAACATGGGCTTCTATTGGCAGCTAAGAATACATAAAAAATGAAAAAAAAATCAAATAACTGCAGAGAGAATAGAAGAATGAGGAATGGGGTGAAAATGAAATGTTACCTTTTTGAGCCCAGCATTCTCTTAATAATTCTACAATCTGATTATCACTGTTGAGGACATTTCTTAAGGGCCTCTGAACCTCTCAAAATAGACTATACCTTGTTTTCTTTAAGTCCCATAATTTCTAACCTATATATTTTGCTCAAGTTGCTCTTTACATCCAAAATAATTCTGTCTTTATGAATTTAGATCCTGTCTCTCCATTTAGCACTTGCCATGTTCTTCATAAAAGTAATGATTTCCCATAGGAAAAAGAGATTTTCCATGAATTAACATATACAGCTGTTCTATTTCTTAGAAAATTCATTATGCTTTGAGTTGTATTCTCACATCAGGTTTGTTGAGGGTGGTTGCAAATTGGTTTTCATTATCATTAGTTATTTATACACATCTTCTATTTTCATTATTTGACAATAAGTTTTTATGCAAGCTTTCCATTTTGTATGTTGTAACTACCAATAGAATCCCATGTTTTGATTCTTTTACATATTAGTGGGAATGTTGGGGTGAGTCCTCAGTTCAGGAACTCAGGATCTGCAGGGTCCTTGGCTAACGTGATGGAAAAGAATTTCAGCACGCGCCAGTCAGAGACATGGACAGAGGTTTATTTAGGGAAAAAGGAAGAAATACACATTCAAGAGAGAATGCGGGCTATCTCAAGATGAGGAAGGGCATTTTGGGGAGTTCATGGCTGTCTTTTTATAGGGGACTTTCGTGAGGGGTGGGCTAGAGGAGGTATGTGAGGATGATCTCAGTCCAGTAGTCCCCTAGGCAGTTTATGGTGGCAGAGTAGTCCGGTTGGCTCTAGGGTGGATGATCTCAGTCCAGTAGTCCCGAGGTGCTTCCTGGTGGTCTGGTGGTCTGGCCAACCTTAGGGTCCTTAGGTTGATTGGGGTCCTCATTAGCTGATTGACAGATAAGCCGGAGAGTGACCTAAATTATAAGTTTTTCAAAATATTGTACCTGTCTTGCTATCAATGCACAGGGCAATTATACTTCCTTTTAGTTAACTCTAAGATTTACAGATTTCCAAGGAATTTGGGAGAGTCAGGCCTGGGAAAGAGAACCGGTTTGTGGAGTAGAGGCTGAAGCGCTTCAGTCCCAGGTTTTTTATATTAAAGTTATATTTTACTTTCCCTTCCTGTCTATCTCCTTTCTACTTACTTATGTCTTCTATCCTACATCAGGAATAGAGACAGCAGTGGCTTTTGCAATGGTAAATCTGTTTTTGTTTGTTTGTTTGTTTTTTCCCTCAGAGTGAAGCATCTCACAACCGTATTTTCACCCAATAATCACTTAGTGAGTGACTTTTCCAGATGGCAATTGCTCACATATTTGTGAAATATGTAATATTCTAGGCCCTTATAAAGATCACCATTACCTCCTCCACCTAATCTATACGGTTAATTAATGGAGCAAGGGATCCTTATTGGGAGTTCATGAACTGCCCTCCAGAAGAGCAATATGCCCTTAATTTGCCTTCGGTGGCAAAGATTCTTTCAAAACAACAAAATTAAGTTGAGCAAAGAACAAACAGATTTTTTTTAAAGTAGTGATATATATATATATTTTTTAAATGAAAGGGCCACCATCTCTGAAAGGACAGAGGTCAGAGTCTCCTTTATCTGCCAAGAAAACTAGAAAGCTAGCCAAACCTTTGGTGAAATTAGATTTGAAGAACAGGAGAGTGTCACTTCTAATATAATTAAGAGGCTATAACAGGAATATTTGATATCATCATTGTCAGCATGAGGGTCCAATGATTGTTCATTGTTTATGATACATGTCTGTTTACATAGTTATG
The DNA here is from genome assembly GCA_004027655.1 of Graphiurus murinus. NCBI lineage: Eukaryota > Metazoa > Chordata > Mammalia > Rodentia > Gliridae > Graphiurus > Graphiurus murinus. The sequence continues at coordinate 93,554 of PVLC010001613.1, read as the reverse complement.
CATAATGTCTGTTTACATCAATTGTAGACTTCCCCTATATTCCTGAAGGTGATGCCACTCTTGGTGGCTTGGAATGTTCTCAATTTAGACATGTACTATGTTGTTACACTAACATCCATATAGGAAGAAAGTATTTTGAGGGAATCATTGTCACTAGTAAACAAGCTGATGTTTGAAGTTCTTGCCATTTTACCCTCAGGTAAAGAACTCTAGTAAAGAACTGCTGTGTATCAAGCCCCAGTATCTCACTTCTAAGTGAGTGAAGAATCACAGTACACTTGTTTCTTGTTTTGCTTCTCTGACTTTAGAGCCTAAGCAACTTGGAAAGCCAAAAATCTTGAAACAGGGAAAAGGAATAGTGCCTGGAATTTGTCAAATATGTCCTGAAATAATATTTGTACTTCCTGTTTTCTATCAATCTAAATCAAATTCTGGTTTTCTTCCTAAGCAAAACAATGAAAACTTCTTGTTCTTATCATTAGTGAAAATCACAAGAGTGGGAAATAATCTCAGACAAATAATGCCTCCTTATGCTCTAAACCTGGTATTTGTTCTTGGAACTTCTCATTTTCTATAGAATTGCAAAATTCAAATCTTCATATTCTTAAAAGTCAATGTGCAGAGGTCCAGTTACAGCACAAGATGTAGAAGGTAGTAGATGTGTCTCCACTTCTCTTTCTCTGGAAGGCAGAGTATGAAAATGTTCTCCAGCTGAAGGCCCCTGCTCGTACCCCCCATTTCTCTATGCCATATTTTGTTTACCCTGATTTGCTTTTAATGAGTTTGTGACATTTCCTTCCTCAATATTCCATGAGCTATAGTTTTCCCATTACTGAAATGCTATTACTGTGCTTCATCTGCTGAGCTTACTTTTTTCAATCCTTCATTCTCCTGGCCTCCACTGAGTGATTGATAGGAAAGAAAAAAGTCTCTAGAACATTCTCAGCTTTATTCTCCAAGGATATTTCATTCCCAAAGAGGACTTGCTGTTTCAAGTGCAACTCTTCCTTTCCACTGGGATTAGTATTTATGCTGGAGGCTCATTTTGCCTGGAATAGACTGAAGCACTTGCATTTATAAGAAATGCCTGGAATTTTGCAAGAATGTTCTTAGCTTTTAACTTCCTAGTACTTCCTGTTTTCTATTAGTTTCCAATCACAAATCCTGTGAGAAAAACAACTGTATTCATTTAGAAACTTTCTCCCAAACCAACTTCCCTAAAGTCAGATAGTTCCTACTTACTGGCTAGATAATGTTTTGTGAGATAACATTCTAACTCTTTCTTTCTTTCCTTCTCCTTCTCTTCCTCTGTCTTCTTCTAGAAAATGCAATCCCAACAACAACAAAGACCTCTCATACACAGCTATGAGTAACTCACATTTTTCTTTGATCTCATACATTTTATATATAAATAAGACTTATTCCTCTTTAGACACAAACATATATCGGACATCGTGAAACTTCAGTGTATCTCCCTCATGAAACTTTCATATGATGCATGGAATATTATTTTGTAAGTGAGAATTTTTAGCTTCACTAAATATTTGTATTAACCAAAAGTCCCTTGGAATGAAATACACATTTATTGTGAATAATAACACAAAAAAGTTAGGATTAGGTTTGTTAGAAGTAAAATTTTATGGCATTGTCAAAAACAGAGTTATGAAGCATGAGAAGTACTCAACTCGATAATTACATTCCTGGCCACGCCTCTAGCTTTTTACCAAGCACGGAAACTGCTAAAATGAAAAAAGATGCTCTCTTGGCATCAAGTTATTCAAAATTCTGACTTCTATGCAGAACATTCAAATACCTACATTTCCAAACTTAACTTTTCCCTTATGTTGGGCAACTCACCACAGAATTCTAGGCAGGAGATTACAAAGTTTATCAAATCAAATTCATCACTTACCCACCCCCCCCCAAAAAAAAACTGTTCCTTTGAAACTTACAGGTAAATCCAAGGATGGAAAAACCATGTCTGCCATTTCCTTGAAAATTTTCATCGAAATATTTTCTAAGATATATAAAAAGCAAAAATTAACAATAGATCTATGCATTAAAAGCTGGCAACGAGCATATGTTCAATATGGATGAACCTTTTATCAGTGCTGTGAATGTTAATGGATTGAGAAACACATAATTCTACAAATGCCATATGTTCCTATCTAACCCAGAACAGGATGTACTCTCCAGAAATTGGAATATGTTTGGCTTTTTCTCTCCCCATTATGTCTAATTATGGAATATAGAGACCAGAAAATTGGATACCATTGGAAGATGGAGGGAGTTAGTGTTTCCTAAGCCCCAGTCCTTGAGAAGATGACAAATGCACTTTCCTCTAGTTCAGCTAGAGAACCTAAAAGTGACAAGAGAAAAATGCTCTTCTTCACACAAGCAGATCCAGGGTCACTAAATATTTGTTAGGTGTTATGAATTTAGAGCCTGTGCACATACATTCTGAACTTATCTTTCTGTTTAGCTACTCTTGTTTTCTGTTCCTCAAAAAGACCAGCATGCCTGCAACCTCAAAGTCTTTGCCCTGGGTGTGCACATCTCCCCGAAATGCTCAGTGCTCACATCTCTGCTGCTCAAGTTGACTGTTGATCTGTGATATGAGCAATAACAATTTTTCAGCTGTGATCCACCTTTCTCCATCATCCAGAACAATGTCTGCAGATTAGTAACTATTCGATATGTTTTTTTGAATAATTGGATGGGAGGAAAAAAGTCTAGTCATTGATTAGCCAAAGGAATCTAGAGACACTGCTCTTCATTCTGTGAATAGAGATAATGTATTTGCATCACAGGTGAACACAGCTATTCTGTTTTTTAAACAAATCTATGAAAAGCCTTATAATTCTGCATAGTCCTAAAATAATAGTTTTCTTTAAAAGAAACACACACATACACCTACTTAAAAGCACTGGCTAAATCTTAAAATATTTATAAAACATGTTTAAAAACACAAATTCAGAGTAGGGCTAATATGAATACAAAGAGTGAATAATTTCATAATTGTAAAAGAATCTGGCTAATGTGTAAAAATCATATAAAAATATAAGCAAGGAGCAGAGACATATTCCTGCAATCCCAGTACTTGGGAGGCAGAGACAGAAGGATCACAGGTTCAAGGCCAATCTCCTCAATTTAGCAAGGCCCTTGGCAAACTAGTGAGACCCTGTTTCAAAATAAAACAGGGCTAGGGTGTAGCTCATAAGCAGAATGTCCCTTGGTTCAATCCTCGGCACCACAAAAAATAATCACATAAAGATATAAACATATGATATCAAAATTGAAATCTATTTGTATGCATTAAAGGAAATAATTAACATTGCTAAAAACTGAAAGAGTTGTAAATTACAATTTAGGAGACTGCAGAATACAGAAGCAAAAGGGAATAAAGGAAAAAATTCATAAAAGATATATGAAGCAGAATTAATTATTTAAGAAGAAAACGAGAAATAATAACTGACATTTACATAGTACTGATAATGATTAGGTCTTTACTTATCATTACTGTATAAACTACAATAAACTGTATAAGACTGAATCCATTACTATTTTCATTTTACGACAATAATATTGAAATACAGAGAGATTATGTGACTTGCCCAAGGAGGCAAATCTTGCATGGCAAATCATTTCATTGGTGACAAAGAATCTAAAATGGACTAATTATTCCACCAGTTTGAATGTTTATAACATTATTTTATTTTTGCCAATTGATTTTCTTGATGACAATTTTTGCCAATGATCATTTTCCAATGATCATTTTTAAAGTTATGTGACCACTTAAAAACAATCTCCATATTGTTATCATTCTTTACTTCAGCCAGCAGGTAGATGTAAAAACACATCATGATACTATTGTGTTTGTGTTTACGTGTTTCTGTACTCTTTGTAGGTAGTTTTGATACTGGTTTTTTGTTTGTTTTGTTTTTCGTGGGGGGGGGTACTTTTTTTTTCTTGCAGTACTGGGGATTGAACCCAGGAGCATTTTATCTCTGAGCTATGCCTCCAGTTCTCTTTTTTATTTTTTTATTTATTTATTTATTTATTTATTTTTTTGTGGTACTGGGGAAGGAACCCAGGGGCATTCTACCTCCGAGCTATACCCCCAGCCCTATTTTTTATTCTTTATTTTGAAACTGAGTCTCACTAAGTTGCAGAGTGCCTCACTAAGCAGCTGAGGCTGGCCGCGAACCTGGATCCTCCGGTCTCAGCCTCCCGAATGCTGGGATTACAAGCGTGCGCCACCACGCCCAGCTTCTTTTTTATTCTTTATTTTGAAACAGGGACTCACTAAATTGCAGAGGCCCTCACTAAGTAGCTGAGGCTGGCCACGAACCCAGATCCTCTGGTCTCAGCCTCCCAAGTGCTGGAATTACAAGTGTACACCACCATGTCTGGCTTTTTTTGGCCTTTACACAGTGTTTACTTTTATTTTCTGATCTGGCTTTTTTTGGCCTTTACACAGTGTTTACTTTTATTTTCTGATCCAGTATTTGCAACCATAGGCATGTTTGACCTAACCCTGCCATCTAGTTTTAAGATGAGCTCACAATTCTTCGGGGACTTTTCAGCAGGAAACTTGAACAGATACATCTTCTGTTATAAGAGTCACTCAGTTGTTCTCTGGATGTGGGTTTTTATTTCTATTTTCCTTAGAACTGAATTATTTAAAAGCAAAAGGTTACTCTCATCCAATAATTCAGCTGTCAACCGGTAATACAGAAAAATTATTTAACAAGGGAGTGGATGAGGTGTATTGTTTTGTTTTGTTATAGTTATCAGAAAGAAATCTAGCATAATTAAGAAATTACCTACACTATGATAAGAAATAAAACACGGCCTTTGAATGCAATGAGCATGGAGTCCTCTTTATTTCTCTGCCTCATTAGTCTCAAAGTAAATATATCCCCCCAGAGGTGATCTCTTTGTCTTATTCTGGAAAGTCTCTGTCAGAATGACATCTAGATAATTATTCAAATGCTAACCAGAATTTTTTTGCACATGTATGTAGCTCTTACTTATTAATCGGTCCTTTTAGACACTCAGCTACTAATTGGAACGCTACTGGAATCCAGAGAGTTTTATTATTAAGTGTGAAGGAAAATCTCACAATGGTTGCTTAATAATTAATCGTGAGAAGTACAGACAATACTAAATGACTGAATTCTCTATTTCATAGGAAATTTCTATAAAATTATAATACCAAAAAGGCCTTTAGGTAAAATATATTTATTTATTCCAGTTTTTGACATAAAAACATTCATATTAAAGAGTTTAACTCATGATTTTGTTTTTGCAGAAGTTTTATAATGCCACTGTCAGAAAGAGAAATAAATTTTATCCAAGTTTTGAGGTATAGTTTCTTCTATTTCTAAAGAAACTGGTATTTGCTTGAAACTTTTGAACAGCTACCCGAGTAATGAGAGAGACATCACTCTCTTGGGAAATGAGAGGAAGGAGTGAAAAAGAACATCATGTGGTTTGAGACATTTGACTTCTCCTGTAGGAGAAGATCTCAGTATTTCAGGGTAATTTTAACACCACAGTCAGTACATTTAATTGATGGTAAAAACGCCTATGTCTGAACTTGACTTTGGATTTAAATTTATAAATACTAATTGTACAGATTGATGGGGTGCAATGTGATGTTTCAGTACATATGTGAATATTAGCCTATCCTTCCTCTTAATTTCTTTAATCCTATGTATACACCTGTTGACCCCCAATGGGTTGAGAAGCTATGAGCATTTTCCCATTTCTCCTGACATGTCAGTGATTCTCTTTCTTATTCACTCACTATCTGTCTCCCTCTTGTTGACTGGAAGTTTCCTGAAGGCAGGATACATTTTGTTCTGTTTCATCCCGAGTGCCTGGAGTAGTTCAGGGCAGCCAGCAATGCTTAGTTGGTAGTAGTTGCTTATTACATAGTAGTTGAATGAGCGGATTTGCTTCAGGTGTTCAAATACCTGGACTTGGAAACTACCCTTTCCTCACTCACTCATGCTGCGGCCTCGGGTGAGCAATTTGATCAGATCAAATTGTAATCAGAGGCTTGTTAATTAAGGATGAAAATAGCTCCTACTCAGAGCAGTGTGACAATTGAGGGGACAGGGTGTCAAGTGCCGAACGTAGTCCCTGGAGGCTGGACGTGTTGCTGTATCTCATGCTTTATCCCTGCTGGCCACTGATCCATCGCCTGGGAGCAAGGGATAAGGATGGAACACACAGCCAGCTCCATGGAAACCAATCACCTTGTCACGGAGAGCCGTCTCCTCTAGAAAATGCGCACTCCCACGGCCTTGATACCATTTGGGACTCGCCTTAGTCAAGCAGTGCCTCCCTCACTCATTCTCATGCCTTCTGTGTTGTTCTCAAATGATCTGAGAATCCGATCACTGGCCCTGGAAGGCTTTCTGCTCTCATCCAAGGGAATTAAGCTAGTCACAATCAAATCTTCCTCCATCAATAACCAATTTAAGCCATTATCCCAATTAAATATCATTCTGAAAGCAATCTTAATCAATCTAGACTGGATAGACTTCCTGGAAAGAATTGCCTAATTAAACTCTCTAAAGACTCAACTGATTCTGCCTAGTCAACCCAATGGTGACAGGAAACGGGAGCAGAGAATATTTGAAGTTAACCATCTGAAAGCAGCCCAGAGGCGAGGAGGCTAAGGCCAGTCAGAGACATAGTGGGGGCACACGGATAATTCAGATAAAGCATTATTTTATAAGACTTCAATATTCTAGGGTCATTTTTAATGTTATTGTTAGTATATTTCTTCATCCTTAATTAACAAGCCTCTGATTTGATTACAATTTGATCTGATCAAATTGCTCACCCGAGGCCACAGCATGAGTGAGTGAGGGAAGGGTAGTTTCCAAGTCCAGGTATCTGAACACCTGAAGCAAATCCGCTCATTCAGCTACTATGTAATAAGCACCTACTGCCAACTAAGCATTGCTGGCTGTCCTGAACTACTCCAGGCACTTGGGATGAAACAGAACAAAATGTATCCTGCCTTCAGGAAACTTCCAGTCAACAAGAGGGAGACAGATAGTGAGTGAATAATAAAGGGAATCAGTGACATCAGCAAAGTTCAGGGAATGTCAGTGGAGGGCAGAGAGAGAGGGACCTACCTCCTTGGGTTATCGTCCTTTAAATTTATTAAAATGGATTTATTCATTGATGAGTTTAGAACCCTCATGAGTTAATTATATCAACCCTGAACATTAACACATAACCCTTCAGGGGACGTTCTATACTTAAACCATGACATCTGGCAAATAATTATTCTTCTAGGTAAATGAGTATGTCTTTGGTAGGAAATCTGGTAGATTACTGTGTTTAAGGAGAATATCTGTTTTACTGACCTTTATTAAATGAACCTTTTCTGATGTTAAAGGTGAGGTATGCTTTTTGAAGAAAATATACCAAAAATATGTAAATAAAAAATAAACATAAAACTAGTCCCTGAATATATTAACTTCTGTATGTCTCAAATTTCATTGATTTGATCCAAATCATTGTATCTCTTATCTGGATTATTATACTCATATTGTATCTGGTCTCCCAGTCTTCAATTATCTTTATATCAGTGAGAAAACACTTCCCTTCAGTGATTCCCCTTGCCTGAGTACAAATCCAAGTCTCTTAAGAAATCCCTTCCTAACCTAAGAGTTTATATCTTTCAACTATATCCTTCTTACAACCACCTTACACTCTTTGACAGAAGCTGTAAAAACACATTTAATTTTTTGCAGGCTGATGTTCTCCCTCACCATGAGACCTCTGAACATTGTTGCTTTCATATGCTATAGCGCTTTATCTACCTGCTACTCTCACCCATTTCTTGCCTTTCTTCTTGCTTCCTACCATCTGTTTGGCCAAAACCTACATGTCACTTTCTCCTGGAAATCTCTTATGACTACAGTTATAGAATAGGTGCTCCTCCTCTGGGCTTTGACAATATTCCACACTTATTTAGTCTTTGTCTTTATACTACACCATAGTTGATTCACCTAGGCATGTTATATTCCTGTTGATTGATAAATTCTCCAAGGGAAAGCACTACCTCTCTTCTATAACAGTAATCCCAATGTTTATTATAGTGTTCAATACATTGTAGCCACTCAATTGACATATATGAAATACATGTTGAATGCTAGAGGACACAAGACTACTGTAAGAGAGAGTATATAGTTTAAGGATCTTAGATTCATATTTCTTGAGCTCCCATTTCAACTTTTTGAGTTATTAACTTTTGACCATAGGCAAGATATTTAATCTTGCCAAGTCTTAACTCTCTCACATTAAAAAATATATATATAATAAATCAGTGTATGATTGTATCAGTTGGCTTTTCATCACTGCAACAAAATACCTGAGAGAAACAGCTTAGAGTAGAAAAGGTTTACTTTTGAGGTTTCAGCCCATGGCCTGCTGGCTTCATTGCTTTGAATCTGAGATGAGGCAGAACACCATGGTGGAAGGGTGTGGCAGAGGTAAGCTACTCAGCTCATGGCAGCAGAAAGAGAAAAAGAAAGGGGCCAGCGATGAGATATAGTCCCTAAGAGCATGTCCTCAAGAACTCAAGAACCTAATACCTCCAACTAATCCCTACCTCCTACAGTTCGCATCACCTCCCAATAATTCATTCAGTAGTGAATCCTTCAATAGACTAACAATCTATTGATGTATTCAGAACCTACATGATTCAATCACATCCCTGAAAACCACAGTTATATATGTATGTATGTATGTATTTACTAAGGACTGAACTGAGAAGCATTCTTCCTTTGAGCTGCACCCCTAGCCATTTATATTTTGAAACAGGGTCTCACTAGGTTGCTGTGGGGGTCACTAAATTGCAGAAGCTGACCTCAAGACTGCAATCCTCCTATCTCAGCCTTCCTAAAAATGCCCACCTTTAAACATTGCTAAATTGGGGATCTAGTGTTCAACACATGAGTCTTTCAGGGACTTCATATCTAAATTATACTGATGGCAGATGCAAACTAAGGTGGTCCCCAGTGAGTCATGCCCTTGTCTGAGACTCTCCTCTGAGTAGTGGTAGAACCTAGGAATTGCTTCTAATCCATAGAATGTGGTGAAATGGTGAAGTGTCATTCCCTGATTATGTTACATGGCAAAGTAAATGGAAGGTCATTCTTATGACTACGTTATATAAGTCTCTGTCTTAGCCGAGTGCAACAAGAGAGATTCCCTTGCTGACCTTAAGAATGCAGCCAGCTGTGCTGTAAATGGCTGTGCGGAGAGACATGTGGTGGGGAACTACAGATGGCCTGTAGGAGCTCAGGGAGCCCCCGACTGACTGTCATTAGGAGGAGTCCCCGACTGACTGTCATTAGGAGCTCTCAGTCATAAAGCAACAGGAAATAAACTCTGCTCTGGCCACAATCTGAATAAGCTTGGAAGCAGATCACTAGCTAGTTAAAGGGGAAGCAGAGGTTGTAGTGAAACAGTCTCCTTTGGCATAATCATCTTTCAAACCACCTTTGCAGAGTGTTGCTGTTCCAAACACCGTTCTGATCTGAAAAAAGCAGCTGTGTGAAAAGAGGGGGCGAGGGAGACGAGACGTGCTGTCTGGCAGAGAGTTCCTTAAGAAAACCTCACTCTTTGCTCTTCAGGCCTTCATCTGTCTGGCGGAGGTCTACCCACATTACTAAGAGAAATCTGCTCTTCTCAGAGTCTATTGATTTAAATGTTCACCGCATCTTAAAAAAAAAAAAAAAAATGCCTTCACAGCAACATCTAGACTGATGTTTGACCAAAAGTCTGTAGTGGAGCCAAGTTGACAGACACAATTCACTATCATGCCTGCCTGCTATGAACCTGGCATTCAGTTCTCTCTGCCTTGGTTTCCTCTTCTGTTAAAATGGGGCTGACATTTGGATCGACAGCCTTCATTCTTCTGATGACATGGTGTCAATATGTGGAAAGTACTTGGCAGAGTCCACTTAAAAAACTTACCATTGTATATGGCACGCAGTAAGCACTTAAAAAATAAAAGACACCTCTTGTGGCCAGAGTTTTAGCATGAGCATAGGAGGTATAATTTTTCTCTCCATTTTTTATAAATTTTCTATCCATTTCTGTATTATCTCAAGAAAGAGAGAGATAGGAAATACCTTCTGACAGGAAGTATAAAATTTAAATACTAGGAGAATGATTCAGTGGGAATGATTCGAAGCCAAAGCATACTTGAGAATAACATAAAAAGGAAAATATACAAATCCCAGGTCTTAATCATTTGTTCTTAGTAGGACTGGGCAACGTGTGGTGTACACTTTTACCTCCTTGGTCATCCATCATTTAATGGAGTAGAGAAGGAAGAGAGGTAGGAGCCAGGCAGGAGACTCACCTGCATGTATTATATGCCATCCACCCTCCACCCGCTCTTTCTTTGCCTTTGAAACAATCTCCATTTCCTTTTCTGTTACTGAGTCCTTGCTTATTATTTATCCAAATCCCCCATTAGGAAAGACCAGAGAGAATGTTGTATGCCTGGATCTCCATGGTCACAGGCAGTAAAAACACTTATAAGTACTTTAGCCCTCTCTGGATAGAAACCAGATCTTGGATTGCAGTAATTAAATTGGGTAGAGAGAGAACAAGAAAAAAGGTGGCACAAAGAAAACAAGTGGCGGTCTCACCAGTTCCATGGCTGCCTTGGCTCAGCTGGGCTTGGGTCAATTTGTGGCTCTGACATGGCCTTCCCAGGGTGGTTCACATCCTGGGAAGTTTTGTTCAGCCAACCATGTTGTTAATAGTTAACCCTGGATTGCTAATTCTTAGAAAGAAAGAACAGAACCATGTTGGCTTTGGCCAGTGCTTTCTACTGTGAATTTTCCATTTGTATTATTTGGGACTGATATGTCACTGGATTTTATACACAATTAATATTAAGGTCTGTTTTCTTTTTCTACCCCTAGCGTGTCTCCAGTATATCTTTAAAAGAAACTCCTATAAGGCTGGAGAGCATCACCAGGAGGAAACAAAAGGAATTTTCAAGGAACTATGTCCATCCTTCAAAATGACTTATTTCGTGCTTTCACTTCTGAATTAGCAAACTAGATAAAGTCTGCCTCTAAAAATCTATCATCTTTGAAATTCCACAAGCTTTCTTGATTGTTTTGTGCAATAGAGTGAAAAGCGAAAATTTGGATTTCCTAGGACAATCATTTAGCTTTGGAACACAATATTATTCACAAAAGGGGAGGTTTATGACTTCTCAAGAGTTAATAAAAACACATCTGAAAAGAGGGAAATAGGGATATTAAACTTTGAAATATTTCAAATATATGTAACAGTATTTTTCCTATGAAAGGATTCATAACTTTCATCATATATTTCCAGGAATAGATAGCTCACAAAATTGAAATCACTGCTATTAAATTTGAATTCTACTACAACCTGAAAGGAGCATGCCGAATCTAAACATTTTATGAGGAAAATATGTCCTTGAACTAGGAAAGAGCTAGACCTACTCTTATGGGGCTGTTATAAAATTAAAGAATTCATTGCGTCTTTTCATTAGACATAAAAGCTTCCAAGTGAACTACAGGCTGTTTTGATCCCTAATCAAAATATTATAATATTTGCTATAAAATGTAGCATATGCAAAGAACTCATCTTTGATGTTGCACATATAATACTCCTTTATTATATGGAATTAATCATTTTATATTCTTTGGAGCTTCCTTATAATCTTGATACTCATTTCACCTAAAATATTCTATAAAAATGGCGGGAAAGATGAATGTATATGATACTAAAACTCAGATGGAAATTTCCTTTTCTATTTTTTGTTGCTCCATGTTGTCACACATTAAGACAAAGGCAGGACCACGGTAAAAGCAGGATAACTAAGTAGCTGGCATTCTAGATAACTCCAAACCAGGTAAAATTACACCCATAATGAGATTAGAATCCATGCATTGGCAGTGCTACATTTCTGGAATTTCTTGACAATTAATCATTAATAAGTCAAGCCAAGTGGGAAAAAGAGATATGAAAATGAAGCATGAGTACCGGGTACCACATTCCTCTGACCAGAGGTTCAGTGGGCTTAAGGCGTGTATGTGTCAGTGTGCATTCGTGTGCATGTATCTCTAGTTTAAGAGTTTTCAGTGCATAAATGCAAAGTTTACCCCATTATTCCATACAGTTCAGAGGTGTTTAGTGACTCAAATGCATAAACATAGCATTGAATTGCAGAATTATTGATAAATGCAAGGTGTTTTTAATTACACTTTAACATCACAGGTTCTTAAAACACACCCGAAAGAGTATATGAGACATTAAATGGAAGAACCATTTTCAAGTGCTTAGTACCTAATAATGATAGCAATAATTTAAAAAGCATGATCGATTGCTCACCATATGTCGGGTACCATGCGAAACAGCTCATATGCATTATCACCTTCATTCTTAAAACCACTTCAGGAAGCAGGCAATGCATTTTATCTTCACATTACAAATGAAGCAGCTTCAACTGAGAAAGACAAAAAAGAAAAGTGATCTCAGGTCGCGAATGGTTTTGGATTCAGTTATTTGTGACTCCCAAGCCTGTGTTTCTAAGCATGTGGCTAGGTTTTCTCATAGAGACTTTAGCTGGTATGTCTTGAGAAGGGAAGTAGGGGAGGCAAGTGCATTGGTCAGTAGATGTATTAAAGTGAGAGAGTGAAAGGAAGAGAAACAGATCAGAAAGTTCCATAGATGTTAGATAAGGTTAAATCATTAGTTCCCAAAGTCATCTAGAATATCACTGTAGTCAGGGTGAGATTTCCGGCATCTCAATTCAGCACAGTATTCATGTTGATTTTGCCATATGATATGCTACCTCCTCCTATTTTATTTTAAAACCATTTTGTAGCTGTTCATTTGCTTCTCACAAACTCATATTCATCCTAAGAAAAATATAGCTGCAGATCTTTCAATGTTTTTTGCTGTGACTTTACATGTCAGATTTGATGCTTTAATTGCTAATTTATATTGAAATACCTATTTAGTTATCAAAACATTTTAATTTACCATGAAAACTGCTTCCTCTAATTCATGCCACTTAATAATTGCTTTTGCTTCTAAATTACAGCTGTGACTGTTGGCTTTCTAGATACTACTTGGGCCCTCTTCTGAACTGAAGTTTGAAAGCATGAAGGAGAATTCTGGAAAATCGCCCTCTTCTTTAAAGTTGTCACCTAAGTTCTAAAACATTTGTTTATCCAGTGCAACAGGATTTCTGCTTTTGTTTTCTCATGAGCGTTCCATTTTATTTACATGGTTATTCATTTACCAAGCACTTGGAAATTAAAATTGAACTGAAAATCTAGTGCAAAACAGTCCCAAGTAACTTGTGGATCACAGATAAAGTAAAACTGGCATTGCAATGAATTTCTACACACCCCAGTAGCTCTCTGTATTTACCATACTTAAAGCGATAGGCGCAAGGTTTTTCAACAGCCTGGTAACATGTTTTTCTCTTACTAGATGTTAAACACTTTGGAGGTCAGGGACTGTATCTGCCCATTATGCATTCAAAGTCCTGAGAACAAAGGAGGTGTTCACTGAACAGTAAAGGATCAAATGCATCCATGGCAACAAAATTCCAGGGCATGTATCATTATGTTTATGTGATATGCAAAATATTCTGCTCATGATTGTATAGACATTCTCCATGAAGCCTCCTTAACTGCAACCATCTGGTCTAGTCCATTGTGACAGGTTTCTAATTGCACTTTTATCACTATTCTTTCTCTTCCAATTTTCCCATAATCCACCATCAAATGAATAACCCTAACCAACAGCCTTATCCACGTCCACTGCTATACAAAAATCTTAGTCTTACCCTTATCTGCAGAATCCTCACAGCCTAATTTACCTGAATTATCAAACTTCTAATCACAAAATTCTGTCTAGTCATCAAACTTAGTTAAACAAAGTCACAGTTTTAATTAGCCTAGGCTTTGTCTACCCAACCACACATTTTCTTTCTCTTTTGGAGTATTTATTTTCCTTACCTTTTCTATTTTAGTTATCTTTTTCTTTGTTTTATCTTTTCTTTAAAATTCATCTCAAATTTTACTTCTTCTACCAAAATTGCTTACAATGTTCTCAAAGTCTCATATTCCAAGGAACCAAAGACTTAGATAGACGTACTAACATTATTGGCATTCCAACTCAGAATCCCACAGAACTTGCCTACATCCATGGATTGGGGACCAGATCTTGTAAGCAGTAGCTCTTGTACATATCACCTTGGTACCATGAGAAAAAAAATAACAACAACAAAAAACAAACAAACAAACAAAAAACCCAGCTCTCTTCTCTAAAATTTCATCTTCTTATTTGTAAACTGGAGTCAAAATATTGTAAGAACAAAATGAGAAAAACCTTCTATGTCTGGCTTCCTTTTCCAAAACTTAGTTACTATATACCTTTATCTTGAGCACTCCAGTATTCAAGAGGTGCCAGTCCAGTAAACTGAGATGAAATTATTCACATTCTACTAGTAGGAAAGGTGAAAATGTTCTCTATGTTTTTGATATGATTTGCTGTACAATTACTGGAAGTTTTATGGTTTGAAAATATTTTATAATCAATCATTCAATTAATTTTCAGCCTTATGAGATCAAATATTCATATCATAAAATGTATCTCATCAATTTGCTCTGAAGGGGTTAGAACACTGGGATGGTAAATCAGTATATTTGTCCCATTTCCAAATTTTGTGCTTTAATCCATGGATCTGCTATTGGTAGGACCCCGCATGAGGAGAGAAAAGTAGCAAAAAAAAAAAAAAAAGAAAGAAGGCCAATCTCAGAAAGAAAAACAGGATTGAATGTGATCTTGTCTTGGGTTATTTATGTAACCTTTTAAGAATTAGATATGTTTGAATAAAGCACCATCACTTGCTTTCTTAAGATGAGGGTTTCATTAAAAGTCTTTCTTCTGAAACCTGGAATGCAGCATTGTCTGTATAAGCGGGTCAGAGTTCACAGTTGAAACTGCTCATGCAATGCATGTCCAAAATTACAAGAAAAAGAAAAATAGCAGTATCTCTATGAGTGTGTATGTGTGCATGTGTGTGTGTGTGTGTGTGTGTTCATGCTTTTCATAAGGGTAAAGAGTAAGCATGAGAAAAAAAAAAAAAGATCCAGAGGAAGAGGAGGGTGCTGGAATGAGATTTAAGTGAGTATTCTACATAGTTCTCCACCATTCCTATAGTGATAAGATGGCGTAGCCTACAGACATTCGTGGCACTCTGCAGGGTCGTAAACTTTGGCACAAGGGAAAAAAAACAAACACATTTATCGCTGATGATTTATCAGATTCATAATCATAAATCTTAAACCAGAAGACTCAGGGCATCCCTTTATCTTTTGAAACAGTCAAACAGAGTTTCACTACCTGTTCTGTGTCTCCCGCATGAGACTGAGGGTCTGACATGATGGGCAGGGATTCTGCTGAGAGATGTGGGGCATCATAGTGGGTGAGTGCAGAGGAGTGGTTTGTCTGCCACACCAGCAGCAGCAGCAGCAGCAGCAGCAAGCTTCCTCCGCTCACAGCCTGTGGAATGCTGACCATGATGAATGAGCCCTGGAACTGTGGTGTTAGCATCGGGTATCTGACAGAGAATCCTCCAAATGTCTTTCACAAAGAATTCCAGGGAAGCTGATTTCTTTGATGCTTCTGTCTTTATTTCCCCAATTTTGCTCCAGTAATTGAACATGTGTCTAGTGTTAAAAAAAGAATTCTCTATTATTTATTTCTTAAGTAATTTACACATTGGGCTCATTTTTATTGAGTACTCACCACATTCATGAATAAAATATGCAAAAGAACCTGTTTCATGAAGCTGGCATTTTATATGGAAAATAATTAGGTAAATTGAAATGTACTAATGCCCATGATAAACTATTTTGAAAAAATTAAAAAAAATGGATAAAGGAATATAGAGAAAGGATGACAGGGGGTGTGGTTAGTTATTGAGGTAAGGTAACCAGGATAAGGCTCTCTGGTATGGGAATATTTGATCCAATTTCTGAACAAAAGACTCAGTGTAGAAGTGAATCAGGAAGTCATGTGGGCTAGGAGTATTTGAGGCAGAGGGAACAGTAAGAACAAAGTCCTGAAGTCTAAAGCACATCTTCAAAGTAAAACAAAAGTGGTAAGTGTAAGTTGAGTAACAGCCAGGTTATTAAAGAACTTAGTTGTCAAACAAAGCCTATCAGAATGAATGAATTGAGAAGGCATAGGAGGGTTCTTGAACAGAGGTGCTCTCCTCCCTGACTTCACTCGCAGGGAGGAGAGCAGATGGGTGGTCAAGGACCAGAACAGAGATCCAGGTGTGGCAGCACACACCTGTAATTGGTATTTAGGATGCTGAGACAAGAGGATCACAGATTCAAGGCCAGCATGTGGCAATTTAGCAAAACCGTGTTTCAAAATACAAAATAAAATAGGTCTGTGGGTATAGCTCAGAGGTAGAACACACCTGGATTCAATTCCCAGTGCCACCAAAACAAAACAAAACACCCAAATACACGAACAAGGTATACACAAATAAGATTATTACAATAATCTAGAGAAGAACTGGCAGAGTTCAGAACAGGGAGCCAGTGGAGACTTAGGCAGATTCTTCATGTATTATGATAGTGAGGATGATTGCATTCAGTGGATTGGGTATGCACCACCTTGACAGAAATAGAGGAATTAAGTTTTCCCTCAAAGCTGGAGTACAAACAACTAAGTGGAAGTACAAATGTGACATTGGTTGAATGGTTGATTTTATTTTTATTTTTTTAATTTAATTTTTACTAGCATGAAAACTTAGGGCAGAAATAAACTCAATAATTAAAATGGCTTTTCTTAGGGAAATATCTACTTGGTAAAGAAATACTGCTCAGCTCAGAAGAGTGCAACTCGGGAGTTTTATTCTATTTATGAGACATACAGAGTATTCAGTCTCAGTTTTCATTTTGTCTTTTTTTTTTAACCTAACAATGGAGTATATTTATGTTACTTTTGACTCTGTTTAGAACATTGCTTCCTATTTTCTATGCACAGTTAATGTCAGCATTTCAAAACAATGAATATAAAAGGAAGAAGACTAAGACTGAAACACTTCATTGTAAAGTTACCTATGTTAGTAAGCAGCAATTTTCAGCAAGCAACTTTCCCTGTCCAAATCTGAGCACTGAGGTTGTACCAATTAGCTTATTTAGTTCTATCTATAAATATATTAACTTAGCACAATTTGCTAATAATAGATGTGTAATTTTATTCAAATAAATGTGATCCAGAGTGAATATTGGAAGGTTTAAGCAAAGGTTGGAAAGTTAGATAAGATTAAATATGACTAAATATAAGAAAAAGAGAAGCAGGAAAGAAGAAAAAAGGGAGGAAGGAAGGAAGGATTTTTCTGTTATAGGTATTTAAAAATATCTTTTTAGAGCTGAGATAATAGAATAGCCAAGTTTGAAGCCAGCCCAAGCAATTTAGAGAGACCATGTTGCAAAATAAGAGATAAAAAGCTCTGGGGATGTAGCTCAGTGGTAAACGACCCTGGGATCAATCTCCAGTAACCCCCATACATACACACACACACAAAAAAAAAAAAAAAAAATAGGAGGAGGAAGAATATATTCTTTTCAAATGACAAGAAATCTAGAAGTCATAGTCCAGGACAAGGGGCCCTTGCTAAAGAAAGTGAAGGCCCAGGTTCTTTCCGGCTTCCTACTTTATTATGTTAGCACATCGCTTTTGTTCTCATGGTTGCAAGGTTTGCAATCTACCTAGGTTAGTGCCTAAGTCCCAAGAATGAAGACAAGAGAATGGAAGATAAAAGGCACAAGTAACGTCTGTGTCTTCTTTAAGGAAAACAGGAGTACTACAAAAAAAGCCCCAAACTGTTGTATTCTTCTTATTATATCTTTTTATTTTGTTTTACTTTATTTTTTTTTTTTTTAATGTTTGGTACTGAAGATTGAAACTTAGGGACATTGTACCTCTGAGCTACACCCCCAGTCCTAATTTTTTTTTTATTTTTTATTTTAAAACAGGAGCTGTCTTAGTTGCTGAGGATGGCCATGAACCTGTGATAATCCTATCTCAGCCTCTCAAGTACTAGGGATTATAAGCATATACTATCACACCTAGCTGCTTATTACATCTAATATCTAAAATCTGATCACATAGACACTTTTAGCAGCAGTAAATTTTCTGTTGTTATTGTATCTGTTCTCTTGTTTGTTTTTATATTTCCCTTTTTATTGAAGAATACTTCACCTACCAAAAGATGTATGAAAAGTGCTATTTGGGGTGTATGTGTGTGTGTGTGTGTGTGTGTGTGTGTGTGTGTGTATGTGTGTGTGCTTATGGTACTTATGTGCTTATGGAGATTGAACCCAGGGGCATTCTACCTCCAAGCTACATCCCCAGTCCTTTTTATTTTTGTTTTGTTTTCAAACAGAATCTTTCTAGGTTGATAAGAGTCTCATTACATAGATGAGGCTATTCTTGAACCTGTTGTCTTCTTGTCTCAGCCTTTTAAGTACTGGGATCAGAGACGTGTGCCACCATGCCCTGCTTATTTGGTAAATTTTTACAAAGGAATGTATCAGTGCACTCCACATCCAGATCAAGACCAGAGCGCTGTCACACAGTGAATCTTTGCTTGACTTTCTTTTAGTTACCATATCCTAGAGCAAAAAGGATATTTTTAAAGGTGATAAACTGCTGGCTTGGATGTCTTTAGAAATAAAGAGAAGAGTGGGTATCACAAATGAAACTAGCAGTATTTGCTACAGAAACATCAGGGCTAAAATACTGCTAGGGAAGGAAGACATGGAAATAACTATAATAATCCTAGAAATAATGGGATGAACTGAGAAAATGCACCATGGCCCAATCTTATAAACAGGGAGTGCTAGGCAGTGGGGAAGAGCTAACAGGCAGGGACCTTAGTGGAGAAATGCCTTCATGTACATCCGTGCATCACACAAAAAAAGGCACACTCCAAAGATCGTGTGTGTGTGTGTGTGTGTGAGGGGGGTTAATCTGGACTGTCAACTTGACTGGATTATGAAACAGCAGCTAAGATTCTGTGACTTTGGGTGTGCTGATGAGATGATTGGCTTATGGAAGGACAGATGGAAGTGGAAGTCCTGGCCTGAATGTGGGTAACACTATTCTGATAGGCAGAGGACCCGGATAAAAAGAAGGAGACAGCTGCAGGAATGCATGAGAGATTCTTCCGGAGAAAAGCTCTTCAGCTCTTGCCTGAATTATTCGTCTTCAGCTCTTTGAACTGAACTTCCATCATTGATTCTCTGAAGTTTCCTGGCCTTCCATCTTGAAGTTGGACTGCACTATTGGTCACTCTTATTCTGCAACTCCAGCCCTTGGACCTCTTGACCAGCTGCTGGTTCCTCTTGTTCTCCACGTGCAGGCGGCCACCTGGAACCACACTGCTTTGGACTGTAAGCTTTGATTTGATAAATCACCTTTTACCATATACACATCCTGTGAGTTCTATTACTCTAGTAAACCCTGAGTAATGCAATGTGTGTGTATTTTCTTATCTCAAAATGTGTGCCCTAATAGAGAGAATAATCATGTGAGATAGTCCAGTAAGCAAAACATTAATCTTAAAAAATGTGTAGAATAAGGTATGAAGTCCAGTTCTACGACTTAATAGATAAAGGTTTGGGGGGATTTCAAATTCCATATCAATAAAATTGTAACAGTACCTACCTTGTTGACATAGGCATTGAGGTTTAGCCAGAGAGAGTTGATGTGCCTGAAGATAAATTGTTACTCCAGACATGTTCCCTCCACTTGACCAAAGAGAATAGAATAATTTCCACATCGATCCTCACTCCCTTCTCTTCTTGTCATTATGCCTCCTCAAGAAATAGTGTCATTTCCTGCTGTTCAGGGGCAAAGTCACTCTACATTCAGAAATGGAGGAGGGGAATAAGTTTTAGGAGAACAAAGCAATCTGAGGTTTGATTCCGAGCAGAAAATTGAGGCTCCTTGAAAGAAAGATGATCCAGAAGTATGGTGATATATGATGAAAGTATATTTCTAAAAGGGAAGAAGAAACTGACGTCTTTTTACAAAACATATGTGTATGCCTCGCATACTTTAAAAATGAAATTAAATGGCTCTTTATCTCTATATTATTTTTCTTTCTTTTTCTGGATTGTATTTCTTGAAATTCTACAGTGCTTTCAGACCAAATTGTACAGATTCCTATTTTTTAAGATTTAAAGAGATAGAAGCAACTCTCCTAGCACAGGGATGGGCACATAGTTAAGGCTTAAGACATAGTATATTTCACAAATGACTAATTTAATCCTCTAAGATTTGCAATCTAAAGGTGGTTGTCAAGAAGCAACAACAATAATGGTAGTAATAAACAGACTGAAAGCTTTCTAAAAGCTAGGCATTATTCATTTCTCCTCACAAGCCTATAAGCAAGATAAAATTATTCATATTTTATACCTGAGGAAACTGAGATTCAGAAATGATCCAATAAGCTGATAGAGGTCACACATCTGGTAAAATAATATTGCAGGGTTTGAACCTAGACAGTCTGCCTGTAGATCTTGAACTTTTACCTGACATGCTGTATTTCCAGCAGTGACCAGAATATAGTAAAGCAGTTATAATCTCCCTTGGTAACTACAAGTAGGGGAGCAGGTATCTAGATGTGTACTTACTAGTGAGTTTATAGAAAAATCACATTACATAGCTTTACAACTCTCAGTAATTATAACATTCATCCACCAAGAATCAAACTAACTTATTTATGGAAGGCAAACATTTGCAACCCAAGTAAGAGGTAATTTTCTTCTAATATTGCTTGATAAACTATCTGGACCATATAATTTGGCATTTCGATTAATTTAGGATGAAGACATTTTCACTTAGTGTAGTGAAGAGGCAAACCTATGAATGATACAAAAGCTACAATCACATTGGCCTTAAAAGCTGATTCCCAGCCAGCTAAGGTGGTGCACACCTGTAATTCCAGCACTTGGGAGGCCGAAACAGAAGGATCACAGGTTCAAGGCCAGTTCATGGCAACTTAGCAAGATCCTATATCAAAATAAAAAGTAAAAAGATCAGGGGTGTAGGTATAGCTCAGAGGTAGAATGCTCCTGGGTTCAATATCCAGTAAAATACACACACACACACACACACACACACACACATACACACACACACGCACGAACGCTACTGACTCCCCCTGTGCAGTTTTAGGAGATAGAGCTAGAGCAGAGGACTGGGGTCAAATTGGATTAAGAGGCAGAAAGCCAAAATACCTAGATGATCAAGGGTCTTTGGCTTAGCCCTGTAGTCCATAGTCAATAGCCATCTGCCTTTGGCTAAACAAGTACTGCTTTAGACTATGTCTCAAAACTTTTCTCAGTCTTCTTCTTATACCAAATCGACAGTGGTCACCAATATTGAAAAAATATTTTAGAAATACATAGTCTTTTTGAGTGTGGGTCTCTTGTCTTAAATAATTAAATAATTTTCATTCATCTAATATCTACCTCTAACTATTTATGCCACAGACTGGACATTCAGAGACATGACAGTATTCATTCAGATATGACAGTAATCAATTCAATGCTTTAATTTTTTAACTGAGAGTTGTCAAGGAAAAGAGACACTTGCAAGTATAAAAATCAAAGTGGAAGCCGTTCATTCATAACTATCATTCATTGAGTAATTTAAAGGTGCCAGAAAGGTTCCACATTTGCATAGTCCCTTTTCTGTTGTTATAACTGAATACCACAGACTGGGAATTTATAAAGAATAGAGAGGTTTGGTTGGCTCACCATTCTGGAGGATGGGAAGTCCAAGAGACGGGTACCAGAATCTTCTCGGCATCTGCTGAAGGTCTTCCTGTTGCATCACTGCAGGGTGGAGGACATGGCATGGGAGAAAGGGCAAGCTTGCTTTTTAGAGTCTCTTTTCCTCTTCTTATATAGACACTAATGTCATTATTTGGACCCCATATTCATGAATTGATCTAATCCTAATTACCTTCAAAGGCCTCCTCCAAATATCATTAATATGTGATTTGGGGATCAAATTTGCAACCAATGGCATTTGGAGGACATATTCAAATCATAACAATATTTTTCTCCCTATTTTTTAAATGCAACTACTGAGAAGTCTGAAGATTTATTATTTTGTCAGAGAGCATATTATCAGTAAATAGGATCATAATATGAACCCTGGATGCCTATATAAACTTCTAGTGCCAAAACTGCAATTACAAACACTCAAAAACAAGAATTTGGAGTAATCAATTCAATACTTTAATAACACAGGCAAAATCTTACTGTTTCCTAAAAAAATAATACTAAGAAAAATAATTTTTGCAGGAAATTCAGGGAAAAAAAAATCCTACCTTTGAAGTAGAAAACTTTAAGCTCTTTAAAGGATGAAATCATTTCCATTATATTTATCACTATATTCCCATGGCCAAAAAAAGTTCCTGAGACTTAGTAAATATGATTATTTACTAACATATAATATATATATATATCATCAGATATATATATATATATATATATATATATATATATATATTAGTAAAAACTACTAAATAGAAAGAAAGTCACCTAATTAAAGACACAGCAGAGTGTGAAGCAATAGCTCCTAGTTCACATTTGGTAATGTATAGAGCAAGGCCCATCTAATACTATCACTAGAGCTCTCCAGTTCAAACTGGAAAATTTCCTAAACTGATGTCTCTTCCACTTTACTGGATGTAGTCATTTAATAGAAGGTAGGGCTCCTATATTTTCCCCCATGAACTAAGTTCATCCTAAATAACCTTGGCTCTAAATTCTAAATATACCTCAGAAGACCCAGAAAGCTTTATCCTAGAATGATAGCATTAGGGTTAGAAGTCTAGCTATTGAGGGACTAGACTTCTAATGGCAGACTTCCTGGGTCACTCAGAAATCCTGATCATCTTTCTAATAAGGGAGGCCTCTAATCAACTCAAGAACCTCCCATTTCTTGGAGGATGTAGTAAAACTGGATCCCCCAAAATCAACAGTACTTAGGAACAACTTGTTTCCCCAAATGTCTATAAAGCATCACTTACATGTATAATTTCTGAGAGCTGGTTCTACTAAGAGTTCTGAAGTAGGAAAAAAAAAAGTATGAGATGAAGTGAATGTGATACAGATAGTGTTCTATGATTCAGCAAAGTAGAGAATTCTGTACACCAAAGTCTTCTTCTAGAAATTGAAAATAAACATCAGCACATTAGAGGCTTAGAGAGGATCACGGAATAAAGGAATCTTTTAACTTTTAATGTGTGGTTTCCAATAGTAACTTGGTCTCCCTGGAGTACATTTGGCAAAAATTCCTCTAACCAAGTGGCTCTCAAAGTGTGTTCTGGAGTCCCCGGTGAAGCTTCCCCAAGAACTCTCAAGGGAGTTGGTGATTCAAAACTATCTTCACACAAATAAGCTTCTTCACTTTTATTCTCCTACAAGTGGAGTGTTCCTGAGGCTGCAGTGACATTCTAACAGACTGGATGCAAACAGATATGACTACACTGCTACCTCCTATTAATGTAGATGTGAAAGGAGTTTTTCAAAAAATGAAAATGCTGCTGTTTGATTTTTTGTTCATTTTGAAGAATATAGTTATTTTAATCAGAATTTCTGACTTATGTAAACTTTTCATGGGTTTCTTTTAAATAAGTCAATATTATTTAAAATTTGTTAGTATTAGTTTTGATACCTAGCATACTTATGTCCGATATAAGCAAACATTTTGGGGAGTTTGCAATATATATATATATTTTTTGCAGTACTTCGATTGAACTCAGGGGCATTCTACCTCCGAACTATACCCCCGCCCTATTTTTTATTCTTTATTTTGAAACAGGGTCTCACTAAGTTGTGGAGGGCCTCAGTAGGTAGCTGAGGCTGGCTGTGAAACCGGATCCTCCAGTCTCAGCCTCCCAAATGTTGGGATTACAAGCCTGTGCCACCACTCCCGGCTTGCAATAATTTTTTAACAGAACAAAGTTCCTTAGTCTCCCAAATTCTAGAATTGCTATTCTAGGTGACTTTGGAAGTGAACACTAATGAGAATTATCTTGGGCTGGGGATAGCCCAAGGAACATGAAACCTGTCCAAAAACTAATTACAGGGGAATGAGATAGGAAATTTACTTATTTATTTTATTTTTTTGGTACTGGGGATTGAACTCAGGGACATTTTACCTCTGAGATACACCCCCATCCCTATTTTATTTATTTATTCATTTTAATTTTGAAACAGGGTCTCACTAAGTTGCAGAAGACCTCACTAAGTAGCTGGGCTTATGGTGAACCTGTTATCCTCCTCTCTCAGCCTCCTAAGTACTAGGATTACAAGTGTAGGCCACTATGCCCAGCAAGGAAGAAAATTTAGAGCATAAAATAACATAGCTGTGGCTCAATAAAATAAACAAGATTTGAAATGTTAAAAACCTAGGTTCAATTTCCAATTCTGTCATTTCATTTATTTACTTTCTAGTTTTATTTTATTTTGGGCAGCCCATCATTTTTTCCTGGGCCTTAGGTTTCTCATTTTGGACAAGAAACACATTAAACTGTGACTAATATTTTAATTAATAATAAAAAATAACTCTCACGAATTAATGAGGCAAATGCAAAAAGATTCTGGACTCAAAAATCATTTGAGTTTGTGACCCAATCCTACTACTTATTATCTACATGAATTCAGGCAACACACCTCCCTTGTCAACACTTCATTTTCTTTCTTTTTTTTTTTTTTTGGTGGTACTGGGGATTGAACCCAGGGGCATTCTACCTCTGAGCTTTACCCCCAGCCCTATTTTTTATTCTTTATTTTGAAACAGGGTCTCACTAAGTTGTGGAATGCCTCACTAGGTAACTGAGGCTGGCTGTGAACCCGGATCCTCTGGTCTCAGCCTCCTGAATGCTGGGATTACAAGTATGCGCCACCACGCCCGAACACCTCATTTCCCACATCTACAAGGATGCAGATAACAATGAATACTGTTTCCATACATATAATGATGCATTACAGTCTTACATTATATTATAATTCAGATTGATAGGTACAAGCATGCACCCAGCACGCGATGAGCTTCCCTCTGTTTCTATCTCAGAATTTACTGATGATTAAACAGCACTTCACACTTAGCAATAGTTCATTTCTTATTAACAGTGACAATAATATATACTGTTCTATTAAATTTGTTGAGAATATAGTCACCTCACAACACGGAGGTTTAAAACAATAACCATTTTGTCATACTTCACAATTCCAAGAGTTGGCCAGGACTCACCTGTTTAATTTCTCGGTTGGCCTGGCAGGATGTCTCTCCTGTGTTTTAACTGGATGGTGGCTATGGCTGGGGCTGCTTGTTTTTCTTCCTGAGTTCCTTTATTTGGAGTCTCTCTTCACATGGGAGGTGATCCTCCATGGTCTTAACATGTGACCATCTAGACCAGAAGAAGTCTAGCCTGGGTTTCTTCTGGGGGCGGGGGCTATAAATGGAATGTTCATACATACCCCAAGTTCATAAAGTCTGAATGTCCAATGTGATGGATGGTCTTAGGAAACGGAGCCATTGAGAGTTACTTCAGTCATGAGTGTGAGTCCCCCTGAGTGAGATCAGTACCTTTATAATGGGATAAAGATCTTTCACTTTCTACCACTTGAGAATATGATAAGAAGACAGACAGCCATCTGAAGCCAGGAGGAGGCCCTTCAGCAGCCAGTAGATCTGTTGACAACTACATCTTGGACTTCCAGCCTCCAGGATTATCAGAAATTAAGTGCTGCTGTTTAAGCCACCCAAACTATGGTATTTCTGTTGTAGTATCCTAAGCTGCTAAAATGCAGACTCAAGGTTTTAAGAGGCAAAAAAAAAAAAAGCAGAGGAGAGAGATCAGAAGTCCCAGAATATGACTTCCTCTATATTCTATTGGTCAAAATAGTCCCAGGCTCAACAGGAGAGGCTGGTGTGAATAGATAAGGATTATCTGCAGACCAGCTACCACAGGCCTCATTTATTTAAACTGCAAAAGCTGTATACAATTGGTTGTAAATATCTATTATATCAGTGTTTTTGATTCTTTGCACAGAGATTTGTCATCCTAATACTAGCTTTGTGGATGTTAATAGTCATACTCAAGCCACACTGTAGTAGACACTGCATTAGGGGAGTGGAGAGGCATGAGTTTGCTGCTGACATGAAACATACCGGTCCATGTAGTATGATGAAAATCAGCAGCCTGGCGGGGAGGAAGCCCAGGAGTCAGCTTCTGGCTCTGCACTGGCTAACTCTGTGACAGTACAGGCTGATGGGTTCTGAGACATAGTTGAGTCATCGGTGCTAGAGGTCCAGGTGCTGAGGATTTGAAGCAAACCACTGGAGCCTTGAGTGGCTTGCACAAGACAGCATGAGTTTGCTCAGCGACTTGCAGCCTGGACAGGACCCAGTGAGGAAAATTGAAAAAAAAAAACAAAAAACAAAAAAGTTTGTTGTTGTTCTATCATCAGCTGGAAAGCCTCAAAGCCAGGGGCGGGACTATCTGAAGGCTCACTCTCTCTGGACCTGAACAGCTGTGAAATGGAACAGCTGGGCTTCTCTGGCTAGCTCCACTATCTCCATATAGTTACTGACGCATGCTAAGTTCAAGAGGGCTGACCTTCCTGCATGGGGTGTAGGGTTGTGAAGACAGAGGGAGAAAAAGAGTAACTCTATACAGAATGTATGCAGTGTTCTATTCATCAAGAGTGAGTCAGTCACTTTATGCTGAAGTGAATTCAAGTAGTAGGGAATTAAGTCACACTTTTTGTGAGAGGCATGTCAAAGAATTTGTCGACATGTCTTAAAACTTCAGAGCTAGGATAGGATGATATCTACCTTGGTGAGTTACTGACTCAATAAATGTCACTAATATATGCTCACTATATATTCATGTATTTCTTCTCTTTACATGACCCACATTCTCCCACTGAACCTCTACTTCCACTGCCCTAAACCACCATTGAAATTATTCAGATAGATAAGAGTATCACGTCAAGATCTCAGATCTCCCTGGAATCTTCCAGGGGTATGCAAACAGACTCCTCTTTGCTGGTTTAGGGATCTGTTGAATATCAGCATTCTCAGACTGTTAATCCTTTGGAAGACATCACTTAAGGCAGGGTGAACCAAGCTCTGGCTCTCTTACAGGGAAATCAGCCCCTCCCTGTTACCTGGCAGGACCTCAGCTTGCTAAAGGATTATGTATTGGCTCCACGATGCTTCAATATTGAAATAAAATCAGAGAAGTATAAGAACTGGCTGGCAAGACCTAAAGTAAGAGTATAAAGAATTCAGAAACAATCACTGAGATCGACAGGAGGCTGAGAGTGCACAGTGAATGCCAATTTTAAATCAGTTGCTAGTCAGGAAAATTAGAGAAGTATCTTATTCTCCCTGAATCTCAGTTTGTTTTGTTTTGTCTTGTTTTTGTTGTTGTTCAAGATTCACTTAAAATATCATCATCTTCATTTTGATTGGACTGTCTCAAGGTATAATAATGTTTCTCTTGTCTTTAGGATAAATATGCAGACCTCTATTATCAAATTAATAATATTTTACTTTCTTGTCTGTTTTTTCCTGCTAACCTATAGGTCTTCTATGGAAAAAGCAGGTATCTTGTTCATCATTCTATTTAAAGTACCTACCTCATTACCCCTCCCACAGTATATACTATATAAATACTTATTGAATGGGAAAAAATGGCTATGCTAAAATCATATATTTTGGGCTTTTGTTGTTGTTCTTGTTATTTTTTGGTCCTGGGTATTGGACCCAGAGTTGTTCTGCCTCCACCTATATCCCAAACCCTTATTTTATTTATTTTTTAGTTTGAAACAAAGTCTTGCTAAGTTGCTGAGGCTGGCCTTCCACCTGCCTCCCAAATATTGCTATTACAGGCATGGGCCACCACACCCATGTGTCCTTTTGATCTTTTATGGTGTTGTAATAATAGAAAACAGGAAAGCATAGATCTAATTGTTTTTTTTTTATGCTGGAGGCTGAACCCGGGGGGATTCTAATTATACCTTTGAGCTACACCCTCAGTCCTATTTTATATTTTATTTTGAGACAGAGCCTTCCTAAATTACTGAGGCACTAAATTGCTGAGGCTAGCCTCAAAAATTCTGTCTCAGTCTCCCACGAACTAGGATTACAGGCATGGGTCATCATGCCTGGCTGGGTATGTACTCTTAAAATATTATTTCATCTCCCATTTCAATACAATTTGACTTTAATTTTATCAATGAATGTTTGAAAATGACTAGTAAAACTATAGAAAAATAGATATAATGGTGGGTTTTTACTCTTCCCTAGAGAAAACAAATATAGACCAGCTAGCTTCTGGAATTCTCAGTTTTCAATAAAGCATAGATAAAATGTTCATTTCTGTTCTGGGAGAGTGATCAGCGTGATGAAAAGATTTGAATTGATGCCATATGTAAGTACTGAACCGTCTAAGGAGAAATTTTGTTTTAGGCTCAAAGAAGCAAGATTCAGAAGTCCAGTAATGATTAATTTGTATTGTCAAATTTGACTGTTAAATGGAAGAGGGATCTCAGATTTTGGCTAGACTCAATGGAAGAATCCTTATAGATTTATTATTATTATTGGTGCATTGTAATCATACATCTTAATAAAGTACAAGCTGGTAAAGTATACATGCACAGAGCACTCATTTAACCCATCCCTAATTCCTACCCCATTTATATGTGTATAATTTGAAGGAATCACAGAGAAAGTTTTCTAACCCCAGGCTTTGAAGCTGGGTGTGGTGCCCCATGCTTGTAATCTTAGTACTTGGGAGGCAGAGACAGGAGGATTGCAGGTATGTTGCCAGCCTCTGCAACTTAGTGAGGCTTTCCACAGCTTAATGAGACCATGTTTCAAAATAAAAGTAAAAAAAAAAAAAAACAGGGCCTGAGGTATAGCTCAGCGGTAGAATGCCCCTGGGTTCAATCCCTTGTATCACAAAAATAAAATAAAAATAATAAATAAACCCAATCTTTGGAACAGGCCAGAAGAGGCCAAACTCTCAACTCTGCAATATACTAGCTATTTGGTTTGGAGAAAATGACTAAACAAGCCGGGCGTGGTGGTGTATGCTTGTAATCCCAGCATTTGGGAGGCTGAGACCGGAGGATCTGGGTTCACAGCCAGCTTCAGCTACCTAATGAGGTCCTCCACAACTTAGTGAGCCCCTGTTTCAAATTAAAGAATAAAAAAATAGGGCTGAGGGTGTAGCTTGGAGGTAGAATGCCCCTGAGTTCAATGCCCAGTACCACAAAAAAAAAAAAAAAAAAAAATGACTTAACAGTTTTGAGCCTCATGTTTCTCATTTCTCAGATGATGATGATAATAGTAGTTTACTTCATAAGAATATTTTGAGGATTAAATGAAAGAAGAAAATATATAATGCTCTACCAAGTGCCTGAGTCATAGTAAAAGCTCAATCAATATGAGGCTGGATCTGTTACATGTATAGTTGTTCTTAGTTTTTGTTCTTTAGCCTAGGAATTCAGTTTTGCTGGCCATTATCTGTAGAAGAGCAGAGTTTAGAGGGAATCATGAGGAAGACACCTTTTCAGAATAGTGAAGGGTACAACTCAGAAATGCTGAAGGTCATCGAGCCGGGCGTGGTGGCGCACGCTTGTAATCCCAGCATTCGGGAGGCTGAGACCAGAGGATCCGGGTTCTCGGCCAGCCTACCTAGTGAGGCACTCCGCAACTTAGTGAGACTTGGTTTCAAAATAAAGAATAAAAAATAGGGCTGGGGGTGTAGCTCGGAGGTAGAATGCCCCTGAGTTCAATCCCCAGTACCGCAAAAAAAAAAAAAAAAAAAAAAAAAAAAAAAAAAAAAAAAAAAAAAAAAAAAAAAAAGAAATGCTGAAGGTCATGAAATATATAAATGGAGACATAGAATTGAGGTAAGGGGAGAGGAGGAGATTGTGGAGTATATACCACCATATACCAGTATCCTTGCTTAAAACTCCGTGGTTGCTTTCAAGCAATAATTATTAGTTTTTTTTTTCCCCATTTTAAAAATAAAAATCTGAGATTGGTGTCTGGTACAAATAATATGAGTAAAATGAAATTCAACAATTGACTTGGAAGAACTTACATTGTAATTGAGGAGAAAGAACAGTATGCCTCAATATATTTATGTTCTTTACAAAGCTTTATAATACACAGAATGAAAGCATTAATCTGGCAGAGTGCTAATTGTCCAGAAAATAATTGGAATATTACTTCTCTGCTTCCAGACACATAATCTCAATTAATGTGTCTATCACTAGCCTTGTTTGGCAGTAATTCCATATTAGTGAATCACGTTGAGCTTGTTAGTAATAAAATGAAAGGTACTATTTATTAAGCATTTACTATAAGCTCCATATAGGCATAATTATTTTGAGCATTTGGTAAATTTGCTTTTTAGAGATATGGATATTCTACCCCAGACAGGGTATTTAACTTTCTCTAAAATTTCATAACTCCAAATTAGGACAATTGAGATGAATTGGTTTAGTTAGGATAAAATAATAAAAAAATATATTGATAATAATCTGTTTCCTTTCTCAAAGGAGGCTTGAGGAAGTACTACTATGTCCGTATATAAAGTTATCACATATACAGGGAAGGAACCACATGGAGATATGTTGTAAATTATCTTAGAGCTATAAATATATCCCTTTGAATCTCACTATGAGGAATAGTTATATAACTATGCAATAAAATTCTAAAATAATAATTTTTAAACAAAATAAACTTAAAAATGGTATCTATCAACTGTAGTGTCTATGTTTATTTTCTATGTAAGGGGATCAAGTTGCTACAGTCAAGTTCACAGAATATTACTGAGAGTGGGAGAAGGTGATGATGCTTGAAGCACTATGTAATACACTTATTTCTATCACTGGGAGTGGTAGAAAGATAATCTCACAAGTGTGATGAGATCATGTCACCACAGAGTGTTAGAATACCAACCATTTACAGAGGAGCTTATGTATTTTTCACTAGAAAGACAAAATGTGAGGTTCTGGATTAGCAGGCAGAACACTTAAAGTTGGATTTTATTTGCTGCGCAGCATATGAGAATTAATAAAATTTCTGGGCCTTGTTTCCCCACTTCTAAATTAAAAAATCTTGGGACAAGAAATTCTGAAGATGCTTATAAGCTTAAACAATGCTATTATTTTCTGTTTCTCAAATAACAAAACCCAGTTCAATGTATGGTATTTGAATTATGTATTTGTTCTCCAAGTGTGGGTGTTCTACAATCTCAGACAATAAAATGTCATCAGCAAAGAGAAACATTTCAGTTCTCTTGTAGATGCAGTTCAAACTCTAATTTTAGATTATCAACTTTGGTGATGATTTTAACTAATCATATTTTCTTTTAACTGATTATTTTGGAAGGAAATTTAAAATAAAATGTAACTTGGACTATTGTAGAATTAGAAGCAGGTGACACAATATTTTTTCCACCTCAAAATAATTTTGATAGGTATTTTGGCCCACCTAGCTCAAGAAATGACTTTGACATTAGAGTAAGGAAATGTGTCCAATTGCTAACAAGAACGTGTCCTGTGGAGGTTATATAAAGTAAATTCGGGCTTAACAATGTTGGAAGAGAAATTATTTTAGAGTGTGATTCTTTGAAAATGCAAATAGAACTTGAAGGTGTGAATTGGCACTTTCTATCCCGGTGGAATTTTGTAACCACATAGTATTTTCTTTTTCTCTTTCTCCACCATGTATCTTGAGTGTCCAAATGATGAAATGATGAAAATTCCCCCCCTTCTTTCTTTTTCAATGTCTAAAGAGAAGACAAATCTTCCAATGCAAAGCATTTTTGAAATCCATTCCACTCTTGAGGTTTACATGTGAAAGGGGACCGGACAATAAAGTACCATAGTTATCTACTAAAAGATACCCATGTAACTAAGAAAGTCAGCATACTCTCCTTCACCTCTTATATGCATTTATTAGGAATAATTTAGCTGAATTTGCAGACACATAGATATACTCATACATACTGTGTCATGGCAATTTTATATCTAAATATATAACTGATAGTATAGAGAGAAACTAAGTTGAATTTGATTGATTTGTGATTTAAAAAACTGAAAATATTGACAGACAAAATCATTTTGTTTTCCAAAGTGGTTTCACTAGTCTGCAGTCTCACCAATAATGTATTAGGGTTTGCACTTCTCCACACCCTCTCCAGAAAACAGTACGGGGGATCCTCAGAGGAATGGGATGAGCCTACCATATGATCCAGCAATAACACTTCTGGGTATCTACCCAAAAGAATGGAAACCAAACTATCAGACCAATACGTGTGTATCTCTGTTTATAGCTGCACAATTCACACTTGCCAAACTATGGAACAAGCCAAGATGTCCATCAACAGATGAATGGATTACAAAACTATGGGATATGTACACAATGGCTTTTACTCAACCATAAAGAAGAACAAAATTATGTCATTTGCAAGGAAATGGATGCAACTGGAAAACATTATGTTAAGTGAGATTAGTCAGTCACAAAAAGTTAAAACTCACATAGTCTCCTTAATATTCAGAAGCTAGGGAGAAAGTGGGTCATAAGAGGGACTCTAGACAAAGAAAGAGAAACCTTAGGTGAGCAAAGAAGGTGACTTAACTGAAGGTGATGGGGGAAGGAAAACACCCTAATGCACATGATGTGCTTTCACAAACATATCAAAGTCAATCACTAAACTGTGCATGAGAAGGAGGGAGAGGGAGGCAATGGGGCAGGAATTGGGGAAGGGTTAAATGAGAGATGTGTGCATGTATGACTTTACCAGCTTTTACCTAACAAAGATGTATGATTGCAATGTACCAATAATAATAAAAAATAATAAGGAGAGACCCTCGATAAGCAACGAAGTTGATTTAATTGTAGTGGACGCAGGGGGCAGAGGGACGCCCTAAAGCACATGATGTAATTACACAATCATATCAAGGTCACTCACCGAAGTGAACCTGAGGGGGAGGGAAGGGGAAGGGATTGGGGTGGGAATTGGGGAAAGGGTCAAATGAGAACTGTGTGCAAATATGTTGTCAACAACTCGTACTTAACAAAGATGTATGCTATATTGCACGAATTACTACAATAAAAAAATTTAAAAAAATAAAAATAAAAATTGCCTAAAATAAAATTTGAGGACTTCATAAAAAAAAAATAAATAAATAAATAACCAATGAAAAATGAAAAAAATAATAATAATAATAAAAAAACTTCAAAAAAACAAAAATCATTTTGTAATAATATTTTATTTTAGGATACGTATTTGGCCTTTTATGAATAAATGTCCTCAATTTCTTTAGAGGTCCTTGTTTTGTATAGGGTTTATTTTCACATCAATTTTGATTCAGTTACAACTATACATTAAATAATATCTTTTATTCTAGTTTGCTTAAATTTTATTAATTTAATGAAGGCACCAGAGAGACCATTATAATAAAATAATTAAGCAATAAATGAATTTCCTATTTTGTGATTAGCCTTGTATTCCTACTGTAAGCACTAAGTATGCTATTTTATTCTGACTTTAAGCATTTTGTTATCCTTTAAGGGGCTGATAAGGAGGGCCAGGATGTATAGTTAAAATCCATGTTACCATTAAATAATTATCTCTCAAATAAAAGAAACTGATAAATGAGACATAATTTGGGAATAGCTAAGCATTAATTCATGAAGTATTAATGTAGTTGAGACAAAAGAAGATCAGTGTATGTACTTTGATTCTGTAATCTGTTCTTGAGAAAGATGAGTTTTAAATTGTCTTTTGAGGAAGATTACCGAAAGGAAGGTGAACAGATTATGCAAACAATAGAGATTTATAAAAAATGATGATAGTTTACATAGCATCATGCATATTTTGAAGGGTTTACACTTATTTGGCTAATAGAATGTATGAAAAAAATGGCCACATTAATTTAGTTTTCCTGATGTTATTTCTAAAAGTTTGTTGTCACACAATTCTTTGCAGAGCTCTTGCATTAAACATGTTTAAGCCAAAATTTATCAATTTTACCATGTAACTTATACAGATCACTAAATTCACCAAGCTCAGCCTTCATTTAAGATGTAATTAGAAAACACCTTTTATCTAAAACAAAGATCATACAATGCTTTTGAAGATTCAGAGGGATGGTGTCCATGGAAGAAGTTTGGTAAACACTAAGATAGTAACAGAAGCAACAAGTTACAATTATTATCCTAACACATGAAGGAAATTCCAGGTTAACTCAATGATTTTGAAGCCATATGAGACAAACCACAGGGTAACAGCATTAAGAGTGTTTTTTTCTTTTTTTCTTTTTTTTTTTTTTGGTACTGGGGATTGAACTCAGGACTCAGGGGCATTCTACCTCCGAGCTACACCCCCAGCCCTATTTTTTATTCTTTACTTTGAAACCGAGTCTCACTAAGTTGCGGAGTGCCTCACTAGGTAGCTGAGGCTGGCTGCAAACCCGGATCCTCCAGTCTCAGCCTCCCAAATGCTCGGATTACAAGCGTGCGCCACCACGCCCGGCTTTTTTTTTTTTTTTAATTATCTTTGCTTTAAGTGGAATCAAATCAGTTCTCTGGTATGTAAACAGTTAAGGTGTCAACAAAAAAAGGGAAATATAAGATTCCCAGATGAGCCTATACAATAACATATGAAATGGTGCCTATTTCCACAGGCACCATGAAAACCTTTGTCCTAGCTTAGAGTTACATTCTCTGTAACTCAGCATGAAAAATTGGTCAATGTATGTTTCTTCCTTACCCTATACTGAATATCACCAGTGAAAAACATCACCTTCATTTGACTGTGGATTTGAATTTTGGAAACTATTTAACATCAACCAGAATGAGTCCTGATGAGTGAAGCGATTAAACTGAACAACAGAAATTGGGGTTTAAAAATAAATTTAAAACATATATACATATATGTGTGTGTGTACGCACATGCATGTGTGTGTAATATACACATATATAACATTATACATAATTATAGTTACATGATTATACATAACACATCATATTAATGGGTATATAAAATATTATATGGATATGTATTCTACCTCCAAGTTATATTCCCAGCCCTTTTTATATTCTTTTGTTTTGTTTTTGAAACAGGGTCTCACTAGGTTGCTGAGGTTGTCCTTGAACCTGCAATCCTCCTGTCTCAGCCTCCTAAAAACTGGTATTACAGGTGTTCACCACCACACCTGGCTAAAACCAGCTTAAATCTTATCAATACTGCCAAGTGAGTATCTTGTGTCTTAAATATAGGTGTAATATTATTTTTCAAGTTCTTCTATTTCTTTTTCCATTGTATAGACATCAGCTGGAGGAAGAGAGAGAGAGAGAGAGAGAGAGAGAGAGAGAGAGAGAGAGAGAGAGAGAGAGAGAGAGTTTGATTATTTGGGCACATCTTTGTGTTAGGCAGAAAAATAATTCCTTCATTACCAACAAAGATCTTGAGATGGTTTGCACAAATCAAAGGTTAAGTCATCCAAGGAATATTCTGCCAATAAAAAGACACTTCATGATTGGTTGGGTTAACTTGAAATGTTGTTGTAGTTCTTTGAGACTCAAGCTGAGTCATAAAAATAACAAATCTCTGAAATGAGATATAGTAAACTATTCCTAATAAGGGGACAGAAAGAAAATTTTATTATGAGTGAAACTGGGCACCCCATTTGACCCCTAATTTTCTTAGCAAAGCCATCCTTGACCTTCAGGTCACATTAGGCCTGCTTTTAACTCATGCTAAATTTCATCATTGAACTGTCGCGTGTGTGTGTGTGTGTGTGTGTGTGTGTGTGTGTTTGCATAATTAATATAGACTGAGTATCCCTTATCTGAAAATCCAAAATCTGAAATGCTCTGTAATCCTAAATTTGCAACTCAAAAAGGTTCAAATTTGAGCTTTTCAGATTAGTGATGCTCTATGTAAATATTCCAAAATTTGTAAAACTCTGAAATAGGTATGGTCCAAGCCATAAAGGATTCTCAACATGTGTCTTCCCCTCTATAAAGCTGCACAGGGAAGAGATGAATTTGTGTCTCCTGTCAAGATACTAAAAAAGATATATAGTTAAATGAATTTTGAATGAACTGTTGTTTTCACCAGGTTCTTCTCCAAATAGTTGGCAACTTCTGCTTTTAAATTTTACCAAAAACAAGGACGCCTCGGTTTAGAATGGGTTTAGAAATAACTATTGAAATACTGCCACAAGCTAAGCCCCATCTCATATCCTGCCTTTCTCCACTCACCTTCATGGGATGTTAGCCACCCAGTGTTCTTACATCTCTCCATTCAGAACATTTCAGCACTATCACTTTAATGTAAGAGGCAGTGTAGTCTCCCTTTCGTTGAATGTTATGTCCATAAAACATGACAACTTCCTGCCCTAAAGAAAGTGATTTATTCATCTCAATCTTATCACAAAAACTAACACAGACTCTCTCTCAATTTCCTTGTTGACTGGTATAATGAGCATGATCTTAGCCTTTATTTTTCCTTACTGATTCTTTGATAAGAACTAATAGGATTTTAGAGTTTAAAGAGCTGAGCATTTTATGGAGCCTCGTTTTCCAGCTTTACGTGTTAGGCTAAAAATTCAGAGAGCTTGTGACTTGTTAAGTCAGACAGCTAGATTGTTTTACATAATGCTAAGTGTTCTGAAGAAGACAATTCTGGAGCAAAAAGGTAGAGAATTATTCAGCAAGGCAAGGAAGGTCAATTCCAATTTGGAATGTTGCTGGGGCTTTGAATGGAGACAAGAATTACAGGAAAAGCTTACTATTTCTTGCTCTAGGGAAAAAAAAAACATTTCAGCAGAGGATGTATAGTATATTCAAAGGTCCTGAGGTTAATGAGACTTTGGTTAAGGAAGAAAGAGAGCATCAAGGGAATCTGGTTTATTGCAAGTGGAAGTAGAAAAAGGTGAGATGGAGTCAGCAAGACTTTGCAGACTGGGGCAAGGGATGTGGAGATCGTTTTAAATGGAATAGAAAACCACTGGAGGTTGGTATATAGTTGTATATATTTATACAAATTGATTTGTATATCCATATATAAACATAGGTATATGCATATATTTGTATATGTACGTATTAAGCAGCTCCTGTATGCCAAGAACTCTTTGTAACCATTGCAATTGTATATTCAGAGACTATTCAGGCAGGACCTCTGCTCTATGAAAACTCATAATACGTTGGAGAATTACACATATACACATGAAAACACGCACACACCCACACACAGTATATCCCTGTAACGGGGTGTAAAGTGCCATGGTAGAGAGATACCAAATTGTTAGCCCCATGAAGACAGGGACATATTCTTACTTGTTCTTTTTTGTATCCTCAGCCCATAACTTGGTGGCTGGCATACAGCAGGTGCTCAGTGATTAACTATTGGGGGAAGTGAACTGGGAGGAAATATGGGAAGTAAATTGATCTATAGGTAGGTGTATATTCTGCTCTCTAGGAATAAAATCTCTGAAGCTAGGACATCCTGTTTGCCGCAGGGATCATTCTATGAAATAACATAGAGTTCGTCTAATCTTCACTTCTCCCTGAATAAATCATTCTCCACAGTTACAGAGGAGCTACCCTTTCAGCACCATGGATTTTCAGTATAAGTGCAGGGGGAGCTATCACAGATGTCCCAGGTGGGAGATTGCATCAAACCTGTCGGTGTATCTCGAGCTCAGGTGACATAAACGGTCCTCACAAACACCAGGACTTTGCTTGACAGGCTTTGTGGAAATGCCAGCCAGTCTGATAAGTGCTTCATCTAGCTGGAGTATGACTGACGACAACAAAGCAGAGGACATTGTAAGAACGCAGGGACACAGTAAACAGTGCCATGGAGAGGACACTGACAGAGGAAGAGGAAGGAGGAGAGGACGACAGCCTGAGGATTGCTGGGGGAAACTTGGAAATTGAGAACTTGTCCCAAATAAGTAATCAGAGGGAAGGAACCATTTCTGGGAATCTTGACCTGTTTCCTTCAAGAAACCAAATCCTGGGAGGACGACAACTCCTTTGTTCGTGAACCTATCACTGTGATTTGTGTTAGGAGCCCAGAGGCAGCCACGCAATGGACATATTTACCGCGGTGTCCTTCTCTCTTCTCCAGGAACGATTTTGAAGTGGCAGCTGCAACCTTATTCAGGGAGAGGTGGGATAGGTCAGGGTGGAGGGGGTGATCGTGCACGTGCACATTTTCATTCCACAGGCAAAGCAGCCCTGGGTTAGCGATGTCCAACAACTTGCCAAGGTTGCTTTTTTATTTCACAATCCAACCAGCCAATAACAGAATCCAGGTCTCTTGATTCTTGATCAAAAATGTTTCTGCACAATGGTGGAGTCCCAGCTGCTACATTTTAGGGCACAGCAACCTGAAGGGAGTTGGGTCTGACGAGGAACAGGAAGTGGAGGATGAGCTCAGATTCTTCAGTGGCTCATAGTTTAAAAATGTGTTTGATGCTCATGTAGAGGCGATAAATAACATGAGTTCAAATTTAGGGATGAAAGTATGACAGTTAAGTGAGAAACCCTGTATTTTCAGAGGCCAGGCTAATGAGAAATTTTAACTGGGATATTTAGCTACTACATAGGGATTTCTAAGTTGTGCCTGCCTTGTGCAAATCTCAAAAGCTGCCTGGCATGATGGGTATTAATGAGTCATTGTGTGGTTATCTAATTTGTCTGCTATAAATCAGTCTGAAACTATGAGATGGGTTCAAACAGACCTGGGTTCCAAGCTTGGCTGTGCTCTTTATAAATTATGAGGGTCTGCACAGATAGTTAGCAAATCATGTATACCTCTGTCTTCTTCAGTGTAAAACTATATTGATAGCTTGGAATTATTATTATTATTATTATTATTATTATTATTATTTTCATACTGGTTATTAAACCCTGGGCATTCAACCTCTGAGCTACACTTTCAATTTTATTTAATTTTTTTTAATCTTCAAGTAGGATCTCATTAAGTTGCAGAGAGCCTTGCTAAGTTTTTGAGACTGGCCTGGAACCTGTGATTCTTTTGTCCCAGCCTCCCAAGTACTAGGATTACAGATGTGTACCACCATACCTATCTAAGAATTATTACTTTAATTATTAGTTATATTTTGTAAAATGATTAAAGTATAAGCACACATAGACCTAGTTATACACATGACAGCCAATAGGGCACTTAAAATATTTATCTATGATCATTATAAAAATAAGGCAAAACTGGAACTCAAGTCTCTACCCACAGAAACAATATAGATTTTTGATTTATAGAAGTTGAGAATTTCAGAGTGAAATTTCAAGTACTGAAGACCTATCTGTCTGATTCTCTCCCTTACCAGGTATTTGAACATGGGGCAAGTTATCAAATTATTCAAAACATTCATCATCATTTTTTAAAAGACTGGGGGAAGAAATGGGAACTTATTGAGTAAGGTAACATGAGACTTAGTTAAACATGCAAAAGTGAGTCCCATGCCAGGCTCAGCTTGTGACAACTATTATGACTCATAAGGAGCTTCTGGAAGCCTGCCAGGACAGGGCACCTTCTGAGACAAGATGCTGTAAGGAAAAAAAAAAAAAATGCATGACTTTGAGACCAAGTTTCACTTGCTTAGCTCGTTTCTTTCACTCTTCCTCATCACTAACACTTTCCTGTAAGGACGGCAGCTATAGAGAATGGATATCATCACAGATGGTGATTATGACCAACCCCCCACAAAAGCCAAAATAATTAATAATAATAATAATAATAATAATAATAATAATAATAATAGAACAGGATTACTGGGTGGTATTTGTCTTGTGTCATCCTGAAGACAATGCTTGAGTGTTACATGAATGTCCAGAATGAAAGAAAAATGGTGTCACCCAGCAAAGATGATTTTCCTAAGAGTTAAAGTTGCACATAGAAAAAGAGGACACTTCTTGTCCTTGTTCTGAGGTGAGGAAACCACAAATGGCATTCCATACCAATTAGGGGCAGGGCTGGGACTAAAATGTGGAATTATAATAAAACCTTTCCAACCTTACAAGACCCTTCTAAGGATTATCTAGAATTTAAAATTAAACAGCGTAATAGTAAGCACTAAATATATACCAGCTAAGTTCTCTTCTTCTTCTTTCAATTCTTGGGAATTTATGACTGAAATGCCAGCCTTCGTCTCCTGGCTGGATTTGTTTTCTTAAGAGCAGTCCACAGACAACATTCCTTGAAACTGCATAGCTTGAACCTCTGAGTGATCCCCCTCGGTGACATGAACCACGTCAGCATTTGAGTTACATTATCACGTCTATGATCACCCAGAGCTGTTTGGCTTTCTTTCAATGTATGGCCATATTTATGATGATCCCTTTAATTCTAGACTCAAGGAAAAGGTGCCTTCCCCACTAAATATGTCATTAGAGAGGGCATGCAAAATGTTAGTGTCACAAGTGACTACAAAGGAGCAAAGTGTGCAACTTCAGTTTTACCAGAAAGCTGAGAAACTAAGCTCTAAAGCTCCACGTTAAGAACTCCAAGCATCCACACTGAAATTTTCAAATATAAAAGTTTGCCTTATTGTCTTGATGAAATTTCCAGAGACTGGGATCTGTACAGCAGCAATAAAATTACCAGAACTACAGACAATGCTCTGAAATTGAAATAATGGCAGTTTAAAACAGATTAAAGGATTTAGAATCACTAAATTTTATGCAGAGAGCAGGACCTCAAGAGCCATTATGCCTGATGGTGGGCAAACCCCAACCTTGATCAGAATAACTACTCTTTAAAAAACTTGGAAGATGTTTTCTAAAACTTCTGTGTTTAGCAGTATTTCTTAAAAATAAGCTTTTACTTTCATAATATATTTTGCTTTTATTTTTAATTATATTAGCACCTTGCTGTATCACTTAAGCAACAACATTTAAACATGATTGCAACATTTCAGAAGGTAAGGTACACGGAGTAGGAAGGGTCTGGATTTTTATTTTCCTGAAGGTACCAACCGTATTACTCAAGTATTAGCAACACTGCTCTAAAATATTTGATCTATTTCTGGCCAAATATGTGGCTTTGGGAGATTTTTTTAAACTTGTAAAAACTTAGTATTCTCATATGTAAAGTGGAAAAAATTATTTTTCAGACTGACATTTAATCAAATGACATGATTAAAGAATCTAGCTGTGATTTTACATGTAAAAGACATATGATAAACTTGATTTCCCCTTTCCCTTCCTTTTTTTTTTTTTTTTTTTCAGTACTGGGGATTGAACTCTTTGGCATTCTACCTCTGAACTACACCCAGGTCCCATTTTTTATTCTTTGTTTTGAAACAGGATCTTACTAAATTACGAAGGGCCTCACTATGTAGCTGAGACTGGCTGTGAACCCAGATCCTCCAGTCTCAACCTCCCAAGTACTGGAATTACAAGCATGCGCCACCATGCCAACTTTTCCCTTCCTTTAAATTGCTTATATATTCAGTTCTTGAGCCACCAACTACATGCACTCTATATATAATTAAATAAAACAAATATTGGATATGTTTTATTACTATTAGAATAAAGAATTATTAATACATAAAATAGTCTGAAGCCAAGCATGGTGCCTGACACCTGTAGTCTGAGCTACTTGGGAGGCTGAGGCAGGGTGATTGTAAGTTCAGATCAGACGGGGCAATTTAGTGAGACCCTTGCTCAAAATTAAAAATGGCAGAGAATGTAGCCAAATGGTAGAGCATCCCTGGGTTCAATACCCACTACCATAAAATAATTTAAAATAAAATGACTTGAGTGTGAATTATCTCAGGAAACACAGTTTTAAAGTAGATAATAACAGACTATTTAGGGGAAATGTTAACCTTTTCAGGGTAGTTCTCTATCTGATTTGTAGGAGAGCAAGAAACCCTTCCTCATCTATCTGGACCTCCTGCTTCTATCATCTGCAGGTGAAGCACCGCCCAAGAATGAGCTTCCAGTTGAAGATGTAGAAAACTACCAAGCCGTTTCAGGCATCATATCTTATGAGATTAGGATCAGTCCTGAGTGATTCTTTAATCAAAGGGTCAGTTTTGTTAATGTCGCTGTTGCTTTTCCCCACTAATGTCCTCTTTTGAGGTATTGACATTTCAGTTTTGAGTTTGCCGTTGAATGTCATAGCCTGAGAGAGGGTCTACCTATACATTTAGGCTCTGCCAAATTGCTCCCAGAGGACTCAATTTTCTCCTAAATTTTCCAAATATTTACTAGATAAGCCGGAAGGGGCTTTATATAAACAACTCAAATGCCATAAACTGATGTTCATTTATTGAAAAAAATAATCATCGAACCTGTACACTTGAAGGGTCATTTCTGAGGATTAAGTGAGGATCGAAATATCCACATAGAGTCTGGGGAGTAGTGCAGCTGTCCTTAATTATGAGATGCTTGTTCTAATTTATTTTCATCTTACTAGTAGGGCCTTTACACATCTCTGTGAGAATGTAAAATACCATTTAGCTCTTTCTTAACTACCTAACATTTGACACAATAATTTGTGGAGGTTGAAGTAGTAGGGAAAATATCTACCACGGCTCAGATCACTAATGGAAACAGACAAGTTGGAGAGGAGTTGAATTTAGGCAGATGTGATCTACGCTGGGATAAAGGCTTAATCTAGAGGACAGGAGGATGGAAAGAATGGGCAAAATTGTAACCATGCTGCAAGTAGGTGGACTCATCTTATGGAAAACGGCCAGATCACGGCAAGTTAGAGTCTGGAAGGGAGTCAGCTCCTGTGGGATAAACAGATAAGAAGGGGTGGATCACGGGAGTGATAAGAGTAAGACTGATCTGACTCTGCCGGGCCCACAGGCAGAGGGAAATCTAGTTACATAATCCAAGGTGACAGCATCCAGGCAGGGTCTGTGCTTTGCAGGCTAAAGGTCTGCAGAGTCTGGAGAAGGGGAGATATCTAGTTTATAGATTGATTATAAACAGAGATTGTCCAAACTGATTTATATCACGGCATGAACCCAAACTGTGAATACTGACTGCTTCTTGTCTTCCATATCCTTTAACATCTCCCCAGTGTCGCCCAACATGTATTATTTGAGTATAAAAACTAAGAGCAGGGATAAAGCTTGGAAAAATGGCATGAAAGTGTAAGGGAGAATTTGTGCCGCCTCTGAGAGTACTTGTCTCTGTGGGTGACTTTGCATACACACTCACACCCCGCTGGGTTCCTTTGGAAGAACTGTATGACATATGATGATAATGTAATAAGTTGGATTTAAAAAAATAATCATGTCATTTTTTCCCCAGCATCCAAGGAGATTCTATATCCACAACTTTGAAAGCAATCCAATTAATCTATTCATATTTTTAGAACAATTTCAAAATTCTTCCTAAGGTACTCTTTGGTATAGCAAAAGGGGGGGAAGTAATTACATATGTATATATCATGTGTAAGAAGGTGGACTCATCCTATGGAAAATGGCCAGATCCCAGCAAGTTAGAGTCTGGAGAGAGTCAGTTCCTGTGGGATAAACAGATAAGAAGGGGTGGATCATGGAATTATATGTATATATTGTATGTATATATTATATGTAGGATACTCCTGGGTTTATTCCCAGTACCACAAAATAATAATAAAAAGTTATGTTGTACATTATTCCTGCAATATATCAGAAAATATTTTTGTTACTTGAAGGGAACAAGAAACATACAGACTAATTTGTTATTTAATATTATAAATCGTTAGCTGGCAAAAATCTATCAATCGTTCAGTAGATGAAAATCATTTAAACCAAATTAACTATTTTACTATTAAATGTATAAAAATATGGGCGATCACTAGGGGACATATTAAAGGACAGTGACAGTGAGAATAGCAATATAAACAAAATGAGATTCATGTTAATACGACTTCAGGAAAGTTCAGACTCTGAAAGTACTGTTTTATAACTTATGAAATGTTGGAGGTAGTTAAACTATCTCCCACTTAGTCAGAGATTGATCTATTTGGCTTCAAGTCAGAGTTAATAGGCATAATGTTTTGAGTAGTGTTGTCATCTACTCTTATAGATTTAATTGTCATCTCTCTGTGCACAAGGGAGAGATCTA
This sequence comes from Graphiurus murinus, assembly GCA_004027655.1. Classification (NCBI taxonomy): domain Eukaryota; kingdom Metazoa; phylum Chordata; class Mammalia; order Rodentia; family Gliridae; genus Graphiurus; species Graphiurus murinus. Next base: position 49,259 of record PVLC010001613.1, on the reverse strand, counting down.
ATTTTCTAACCCTTGAGAGAGCAAAATCAGTTTACTTCCATCTCATGAAATATCTCCTTTCCCTTTTGTTTGAGGAAATAGTCTTCAGTCTCACAGGATCTTTGGAACATTTCAATCCAAGTCAAATCAAACCTCTGTGGAGTTTTGCCTTCTGCAGAAAATATTTCAGAGCCAGTTAAAGGATTTTTATTTCATGTCCAAGGTGATACAGTACTAAGATCTTGGAAAATTTTACTTGCTTTATGTATTTATCAGATCCTCCAGATAAACAAAACCAATAAGATATATATCTTTATCTATATCTACATAGATATATATTATATTTTTTTGTGTGCATATAGTATTTGCCCATATGACTACTAAAGTCAGGAAGTCTCTTGATTATGGATGTCAAGAAGTCTTGCTGTCTCCAAGCTGAAGATCCAGAAAAGTGAAAGGTATAATTTGATCTGAGTTCAAACTTTAGAACCAGGGAAATGACTGTGAAGCTCCAGCCTGGTCCAAAGACCTGAGATTGAGTGGGATAGAGATGTTATAAGCTCTGGATTAACCACTATCTTTTGTTCTAATAGCTTGAAAACCAGACCTTCCTTGTCCTAGCTCAAGGAGAGAGGAGAGAGGAGAGAAGGAGGAGAAAGAGATAATTCGCCTTTCCTTTGATTTCTTTTCCTATTCTGGTCCCAGGAGACTGGGAGAGGTCCACCACATGGGTGATGGTGAATTGTCCTTACTCCGTCTACATATTCAAATGACTAATCTCTTCCATAAGCCTTACAAGCTCACTCAGAAATAACGTTCTCCCAGCTCTTTAGCCATTTCTTACCATTCAAGTTGTTATATAAAATCTTACATATCATTTCTAGAAGGTAGTAGAAATTCCCAGTCATATAAGTTAAGAAATAACTGCCAATGGCCACCTGATTATATAAAATGCAAAAGATCTCTCTCTTTTTCTTTTATTGTTTTCTACTAAACAGAGATTCAGTGACAACATGGGAAATATATATGTTGCATATTAATACATACATATATACACACATATATTGATTTATATATGACATCATGGGAATGAGTATTTGTATATTTTATATGTACTTTTATACAAGTATTTCATATATATTTCACATATAAATTTTATATAACTATTTCAATATATTTGTTATACTTTTATATATATATATTCCATATATAAATATATCTCAAGGAACAGGATAGCAGTCATTACTTGTAGCCAAATCAATATACTCAGTTTTATTTTGTGTATAAATATAAAGTAAGGACTATTGGAAAGCTGCAAAAATCCACCACAAGGTCAGGTCTGGTCAGCATTATTTTTCATAGTTCTAGATGCTGTTGCACAAATGGGAAATACTTTTCAACAATTACAAATACATGAAACTTACTCTACTAAAGCAATAGCCATCACCATAATCAATGGATTTATAGACAAATAAATATTTTATGACAGAGATAAATCAACTTATAAAGCAAGAATTAAAAAAGGAGTCATGCTGAATGTGGTGACATATGTCTAAAATTCCAGTACTTGGGAGGTTGAGACAGGAGAATTGCACATTCAAGGCAAGCCTCAGTAATTTAGCAAGACCCTCAGCATCTTAGCAAGACCCTGTTTCTAAATATAAACTTAAAAATAACAAGGTTGGGCATGTAGCTCAGTAGAATGCCCCTGGGTTCAATCTCTAGTACCAAAAAACAAAACAAAACAAAATTGGATTTGGAGATGGCATTTATACCAAAGAAGCACTAAAAATACCAAGGTTAACTGAATAAACATTATGAAAACAAAATTTAGCCAAGGGAATAGAAGGAAAATAGAAAAATACTTCAAAGCACACCTTATTTTCATGAAAAATAATGCTATGATTAGCACCAGTTTTCTGCCCTACAGGTACTTTTTTTCTCTTGCAAAAGTCTTTTGTACATTATTCATATTCTTAATAAAAAGAGCTAAGCTGGCTTTAAACCGATTGGTTGTTGTAGTGCGTCTATGCTGTTTTGCTGCTTCTTGTATGTTCATTTCAATAAAATTACCTGAGAGGAACATGAACAGCCAATGCACCAAAGAAACACAAATTAAAAATACAGAAATGAACAACTGTTCAACTTTACTAGTAATTAAAGAAGTAGGAGTTAAAATGATAATAGGATACTGTTTTATGCATTGAATTAAGATTTTTTAAATACCAATGTTAAAATTTGTTGAGTGTGTATAATATGACAAGCAATTGAATAAGCTATTGGTGGAAATAAATATAAGAAAGTAATTTAGAATATAAATAAAGACCCTTAAAATGGGTATAGCCTAGCCGGGTGTGGTGGCGCACACTTGTAATCCCAGCATTTGGGAGGCTGAGACTGGAGGATCCGGGTTCGAGACCAGCCTCAGCTAACTAGTGAGGCACTCCACAACTTAGTGAGACTTGGTTTCAAAATAAAGAATACAAAATAGGGCTGGGGGTGTAGCTCAGAGGTAGAATGCCCCTGAGTTCAATCCCCAGTACCACAAAAAAAAAAAAAAAAAAAAAAAAAAATGGGTATAGCCTTTAGTCTGACATTTTAATCTATAGGAACCTGTCTGAAAGAAATAATCAGAAAAATAGTTAAAATGCATGTATACATTAGAACACTTCCATTATTTGCTACAACAAATCACAGAAAATAACATGAGTGTTTATCACTATGAGAATGTTTATGTGAATTTTGCTAAGTGAAAACAGTATATAGTTTTTCAAAGAATATTCATAGACTAGTGGACATGGATACAAAATAATGTTAAGAAAAGTCAACCAAATCTAAAGTATTCTATTCTAAAGTATTCCAATTTTGATACACATAGGTATGCATGTGATGTATGTGTGTTTATGTTCATCTAGCTGTGCATCAGTGTTTTTCACAGTCACAATTAACGGGTTAAAAAAACATACTAAATATGCCCAATGTTTGTGCTTGCAAAAAGTATGAGTATTTCAATATCATTTTGTTATTTATATTTTTCAAATTTTCTACTTTGAACATCTATCAGTTCACAATAATATATATTTTAAATTGGTCTGGCTAACAGATTGGCATTATAATTTCATGTAACAAAGATTTTTTTATTATTTTTTATATACAAAATTGAAACAACATTCTGTTTATAAATGATACATCATTTGGGATATGGGAAAGTGCTTTTTAAGTAATTGACTGAGATTGTTACTTCTTCACTTTCTTACCTACAATAAAAGGAAATGTAGACAATTTACATTTTTCTCACTTTCTCCAATTTAGAATATTAATATAATTGCTTACATGAGTATATACAATTTTACATGTATATTTCATGAGTATATACAAGTATTCTCATTTTTTGAAAGTGTACCTTTTGGAGCTAAAGTTCAAAATGTGTATTTTGTAATGTTTTATATTATAATTTGTCAAATGACTTAATTTAAGTATTGAAAATATGAAAGTCATACATTTTTTCTTCAGTGTCTATAGAATCCTAACTATTCAACTTGTACCTGTGTTAAAAAAAATGTTTATTCAACAAAATGGTTAAAATATTAGTCTGGGCTCAGAATGATGGATTTGCGATTTGAAACTCAGTTCTCTCATTTAAAAATGATATAAATTTTCATAAATGCTAAGCCCTCTAAAATTTCACATTTTTGTTTATAAAACAGAACCAAAAATTTACTCACGTTATTGGCTATAGAATGATATAATGAAGTGATGTATATAAGTTTAGCCCCCTCTGCTTAGAACTTTCCTAAGCACTCAATTAATTATATCCTTTACTGTATGTTAAAAAAAAAAAAAACCAAGCAAACAAATAAAAACAAAACAACAACAAAAACAACAACAACGAGCATCTCTGGAATCATTGATACTTAAAGGCCAAGTATTACACTTTGAACAAGCTTCTTTTAAAAATATTTCTCCTCAGCACTAACTTCCATGAAGTATATGCTAATTTTGATTCCAGACCCTGGGAATAGTTCAACAACTCCCATAGAGGTCTGAGCATTCTGGAGTTTAGTGTTTAGTGGGTCCTAGCTGTAATACAAGAGACGAGACATTTCAGTTCCTTCCATCTATCTCTTTTTCTTCTGAACTTTTAAATTTTATCTTTGAAACAGGAGACAAAATGAACCAAAAAAAAAAAAAAAAGTCATTGTTGTAAAAAAAAAAGAAAAAAGATGACTGTATTTTTTATGTAGCAAAGTAGTTAACTTCAATTTAATTTTTCACAAATGCCGCCATCTAGTGTTCACTAATCCAACTCTTATTATTACTGACCTTAAAATTATATTGTTAATGTGGGAGTAATGTTCCTCAGTTTGACAGAAGTAAGCAGCATCAAGATATTTTGTTTCATGTTTCCATGTGTTTTTAAAAGATTTCCTATATCTAAAATAATAAAGTAATGTTAAAATTAAAAATAAAGAATCCAGTAGCTAAAGTCCAGGACTAAGGATGCGGTATATACTTTGTGAAATACAAATATTCTATAATTATATTCTAGTTTTCTCTTTGTCTCCTCTCTTCTCCCTTTCCAACATTCTTTAGAAATGCATTTCTCCTAAACTCAATAGAAAAGAAGAAATAACTCAATCAAAGCATGAACAAAGGACTTGAATGGGGAATCTGTTCAAAGAAGACATACAATGGCCAATAGGTTCAATAGGTGTACAAAAATAAACATCCGCATGGAATATGAGGAATGCAAATCAAAACTACAGTGAATATCATCTCACAACTTCTTAGAATGACTATTAAAAAAAAAGATAAGCATTGGTGAGGATTTGGAGAAAAGGGGATCTTTGTAAACTATAGTGGGAATGTAAAATGGAGCAGCCATTATGGAAAATAGTATTCAGGTTCTTCAATAAATTATAAACAGATCTGCCATGTAATCCAGGAAATCATTTATGGGTATATATCAAAAAAGAATTGAAGTCACGGTCATAAAGAGATTTCTGCACCCCCCTATGTATTGTAACATTATCAAAAATAAAGATATGGAAAGCCAAATATCCTTTAAAAAATGAATGGACAAAAAAATGCAGTTTACACAGCCTTAAAAAAAGATGGAAATTCTATCATTCACAGCAACGTGGGTGGATTTATAAGCTACAATGCTAACTGAAATAAGCTGGTCACAAAAGGACAAATATTGTCTCATTCCTCTTGTATAAAATAGTAAAAATTATACAGAATGGTGGTACCAAGAGACAGGAGGGAAGAAGACAGGAAGTTGTTGTTCAGTGGGTATAAAGTAACAGTTATGTAAGATCAATAAGGTTCAGAGATCCACCATATAATATAGTGCATAGAGTTTATGATAAAGTATTATGTATTTAAATTTTGTTAAGACAATATATATTACGTTGAATATCCTCACTATAACATAAAATAAAAGCAACAAGAAATAAAAGAACATAAAAAAAACATCTGGAGATAATAGATATGTTTATAAGGTTGATCATAGCACATGAATGTATAAATATGTCCAAGCACACCAAATTGCATACAATATTTATGTCCAGTTTTATGTACTTTAATTGTATTTCAATAAAGCTGGAAATAAATAGTATTTCAATAATGACTGGACAACTTTGTGAATTTAGTAAAACTCACTTAATTATATAATTTCAAAGAATGAATTTTATAGTGGTGAATTATATTAAGTAAAGTTGTTGAAAATGAAAAAAGTACTTTGCTCTCACTTGCAGCTCTGGCTTGTAGAGTAATACTTGGGATGTAATTAATGCCCAGTGAAATGTGTCATGCTTAATAAGATGCTAATATTTATATACTTGGAATGCTCTAAACAATTCTTATGTGTTATCTCATTTAATGTCTACAAATCTGAGAAAGATTCTGTTAACATTTCATGCTGCAGGTGAAAAAAATTGAAGCCTAGCTTTAGCAAACCTCCTTGAGCCTGCAAATGGCCAGGATAGGATCTGGAATTAGTAGTCTGACATAAGACTTCTCACATTCAGCCATTACTGAGATTAAAATTTCTCAAAATTTCAAAAATCAATTATCAAACTTGCACAAACTCTTCGGATCCCAGAGTACTTATAGCTGTGTACACATAGATTGATAAATGAGAATTGAGAAGTAAACATGGCCCTAATAATGTATCCTCTTTAGCAGATAATATCATTACTAAAATTTTTAAAATACGCATAAAAGTGGACTGAAATTACTCAAGGTAATGTGTGACTACCGGTCAACAAGATAGACACATGTCTTGTTATGTCTCCAAAAAGTAAATGTGTACTAGGGGATCTGATGTTTGAGCTCAGTCTTTTTAAAAGAAATTGTTTCCAGCATGGCACAGTGGCACATGCCTCTAATTCCAGTACCTGTGAGGTTGAGTCAGGAGGATCGCAGGTTCAAGGCCAGCCTGGGCAATTTAGTGGGACCCTATTTCAAAATTTAAAAAGGGCTAAGGATGTAGTATAGCACCCCTGTGTTCAGTGCCCAGCACAAAAGGAAAGAAAGGAAGGAGTTTTCTCTCCAACAAACAAAAACTTAACTAACACTCTGTAGAAAGGTTTTGTTTGTTTAAATAAGTAATTCAGTGGTGTGATATTAATTACACACCTCTTATAAACTTAGAAAACTGTTTCAGGTTGGAACTTGTCATGTGGGAATGGTCGATTTCATAACAAGTACACCTGCACACACAAAAGAAAAACTGTATGTACTTTTTCCTAGAAGTCAAGCAAACATTTTTAGAATAATGCACTTATTTCCAGAAAAAGGACAATGATACCAGGTGCCCTTCTTCCCAGGATACTGGAAACAGGAATATGCAGTTCCTTATAGAAACAAGAATATGTACAATGTCACTACTTAATATGAATTTAAGTAGCTGATATTATTGAGGATATATACATCTAAAGTCTACTCTAAAATAATAGAAAATATTTCCTCTTAAATGTCATTTCTGAAAATATAAGAGCTGTAGTAAAATGAATTTAAATACAGGGATAAAATTAATAACTTTAAGAATTCTAAAGCACTTTAAAGGTAATGTTAGATTATTTTCTAATTTTCATGGAACTCATAGAAGTACTTAGTGCTTAAGTTGTCACAGAGAATACTTGCACAAAACTTTGCCAAATAAAGATATAGGAACCATAGAATTTTAGGATCTTGCCCAAGGGCAAGCACTATTTATATATCCAAAACTAGATCAAGAAATCCATCTAGCAATATGATGCACTTGTCAGTTCAGGGAAATATAGCATTCTTCTTAAAGTTCTCAAAACAAAGTCTTGCTAAAAACAAGCATTGAGGGGACAGGAGTGATGCGGTTCAAGTCATAGACCCAACAATCACAGACCAGATGGTTGAGTTACCATAACTCATTCACCATTTCATTTGTGAGGTTGATTCAGCAAACACTTACTAAGTATGAACTCACACAATCTTACAAAAATAGGCTAAAATATAAAAGTCATATCTCCTTTCACTTTCTGTAGATAAACATGCCAGATGATAAAACAGCATGTATGTAGCACATACATGCTAAGATATATGTGAAATGTCAGGGTTTTTAAAGACTTTAAAAAAATGACTTTTCTGAATTTTTCTAGATTCATTAAAGCAACTTATTACTTGATTATCATTTTCATGTGTATTTCTCTCAATAAACTGTAGTTCAGCTTGACTATGGTAGGTACTTGAAAGTTGTTTATTAAAAATGAATACTTGGTTCTCTCAGAAGTCCATCTTTCCTCACTATCACCTTCTCCCTCCTCTTTCCATTGTAATAGGGATATATTAATTGTTTCCAATTTCTTCTCTGTCCTTCACACAAGGGAGATAAGTATAAACAAAATTGCATAAAATAAATCAACATAATTATTTTATGTCAATAAAGAAACCAAACTGTGGCACATGCCTGTAATACTACTACTTGGGAAGCTTAGATAGGAGGATCACAGGTTCAAGTCTAGCCTCAGAAACCCTCAACAACTGAGGGAGAATCTTCCTTAAAGTAAAAATGGTTAGCAGTGTAGCTATAGCTTGGAGGTAGAACACTTCTGGGTTCCATCCTCAGGGTTAAGGAGGAGGAGGAGGAGGGAGAAGGGAGAAGGGAGAAGGAAATAGAAAGAAGAAGGAAGAAGAAACAACTATTTTGACATGAACATAGTCAGGCTTTAGCAAGTCTACTAAGTTGGTACTAACATGATAAAGAGTTTCAAAAGAGCTTGGTTTAGTTTTAATTGATTTTTTTCAGGTTTTATTGTCTAAATTACGTTTTTTTTTTTTTTTTTTTTTTTTTTTTTGCGGTACTGGGGATTGAACTCAGAGGCGTTCTACCTTTGAGCTACACCCCCAGCCCTATTTTTTACTCTTTATTTTGAAACCAAGTCTCACTAAGTTGCGGAGTGCCTCACTAGGTAGCTGAGGCTGGCCGCGAACCCGAATCCTCCGGTCTCAGCCTCCCGAATGCTGGGATTACAAGCGTGCGCCACCACGCCCGGCTTAAATTACGTATTTTGATTATCTATTCCCACCCTAAATTGTCCATACAACAGACATTATAGATTTTTGTTGACCGAGTATAAAATAATATCAGAACCTGTTGTTTTATATGCCATGTTTAATTTGTAGTGAAAAAGACTGGGAGACCTTACTTTGTAGTGTACCAATTAATTATTAAAAATATAAACAAAAAATTTAAATTAAACATTCTCTCAGGCAAATTCCCGGACCAAAGCAAAGATTCTGTATAGTATTATTCTCAAGCAATTTGCTCATTAAAATGTCATTAAATTCAGTATTATTTTTCTTACCTATGATTCTAATCTTTCATTTTACAATCTGAAGGGACCAATGTTAGTCAGAATTGCTAATCACATTTTAACTTTCTCTTCAGGCATACAGAGATAAAGAGGTAATTGAAATAATACTTTAACATTTTATGTTGTACCAAACAACTTTAAAAAGCAAGATGTTTTCAGTGTCTAATTTGGATTTACACTTGCTCTTAGCCAAAAGGGGGAAAAACAATTCTAAGTTGGGTCTAAATGTGGGTGTGATTTATAGTTATATGAAGTTAATAATTAAAAATGTGTAACTGGACCAAATATAATAGAGATACGAGAGTCTATTGAACTTCAGGCATTGCAAAGTTTGGGTTGAAACCTATCAGCCCAAAGGCTTTCAAATTTACATTATTGCAGAACAAATATACCCACATTTGATATTTCACAATGTGTGTAAGCTTAAAAAAAAATATATCCAGCCAGTTGTGTTCCTGCATGCCTATAATCCCAGTACTTAGGAGGCTGAAACAGGAGAATTGAAAGTTCACTGCCAGCCTCAGCAAACAAGGCCCTTCACAACTTAATGAGACCCTGTTTCAAAATAAACAATAAAAAAAGGACTGCGGGTATAGCTCCGAGGTATAATGTGCCTGGGTTCAATTTCTAGTATCATTACACAAACACAAAATTATACCTATATATTGCTTTTGTTGTTTATTTATTTATTTGCGGTACTAGGGATTGAACTCAGAAGGCAGCTGGTCCGCTTGGTCTACCCCATGTTGCATGGGACACAACACACATATATGAATGTAATGGCCTATCACATTTATTTCTTTTGTGTGTGTGTGTGTTTGTGTGTATGTGTGTGGTACTAGTGATTATATCCAGGTGTACTCTACCACTGAGCTACACCCCCAGATCATTTTCTTTTTTTTTATTTTGAGATAGGATTTTGCTAAGTTGCTCAGACTGGTCTTGAACCTGCTATCCTCCTCTCTCAGTCTCCCCGATACTAGGATTATAAGTGCATACCACCACACCTGCCCTGGCTTAGCCATTCACATTTCTTACAATGATATTAAGAAAACATTGAATGCATATATTGAGATTCTAGGGGAAGCAAGTTCTGTGCTGGTTCTCTCTGTAGTTGGAGAATAAAGGGTGGTGCTGTGAGGGATGGCAGATACCCGCACCTAACCATGGTACCTTCATACCTTTCTTGTGCATTCAGTAAAGTGACTAATGACTAGTACTATTTTCTTTTTTTTTTTTTTTTTGCGGTACTGGGGATTGAACTCAGGGGCATTCTACCTCCGAGCTATACCCCCAGCCCTATTTTTTATTCTTTATTTTGAAACCGGGTCTCACTAAGTTGCGGAGGGCCTCACTAGGTAGCTGAGGCTGGCCGCGAACCTGGATCCTCCGGTCTCAGGCTCCCGAATGCTGGGATTACAAGCGTGCGCCACCACGCCCGGCTACTAGTACTATTTTCTACAAGTTGTAGATTGTAAATGCATGCTTAGAATGTTTGAACTTTTAAGCTGAGTGAGATGAGATACCTCTGGAGGGTTTTAAACCAAAGATGGACATGACTTGATTTCTGATTTGAAAGGGTCACTGGTGTTGTGTGGGAGGCTGACTATAAGCTCAGGAGGGTAGCTGCAAGGACACTGATAATGAAGGTTACTGAAATAACAGGGGCTCAGGATGCTGCCTTGGAATGAGATGGCCACAACCATAGCTGCCTGTTCTATTTCTAGAAAGGTGCATTTTAAGCCACAAATTGTGAACTTGCTAAAGAGAGTAGATCATCTACACATTTCTCAATCATATGACTATTTGATTACTCAACCCTGAAATCAAAACATGACAAAGAAACCTCAATAAATGAAAACAAGCGAGGAAACTCATTACGATAGATGCAAATATTAGACAATTAAATACTTTAGTTTCTTTAAAAGAATGAGAAACATAAAAATATAGGAAATCATCCAGGCATGTAAAGTTGTTCAATGTTAGGGAATAAAGTCATGTAATACATACCCCTGTTACAAGACAAAATTATATTGGACTAACGTATAAACTATATGACAAATTACATTATTTAAATAATATCTTACTTAGTAAAATAGAAAATAATTACATTTCCTCATTAGATAGAAGTTAACTTATCTCAAATCTTGAAAGCTAATATAAGTATGGGTAAAACTATAAAGATATTGACATTATTTTCAAATACTAAGGAAAAATTCAAAGTTCCTTTTGTCATTACTAGTGTTTGGCTGTGTTTGTTGACTTAGCATTAGAATGCAAGTGGAGAAATGTCTACATAATATATTTTGAAATTGTGCTTAATAAATAAAAATTATAAGAAATAATTGGTAGACAATATTTTAACTTTCATACAATGATAATTATACAAATGTAATTATATATATACTGCAAAATTATTGTTTAAAATATGAAAATAACCTAATATCTAACCTTCTTTATCATTAAAAATGTGAATTTAAAAACGATACTTTAAGAATTGGACATGATGATGCCTACTTGTAATCCCAGTATGTGAGAGGCTGAGACAGTAGTTATCACAAGTCTGATGCCAGCATGTAGAAATTTAGTGAGATCTTGTCTTGAAATGAAGAATAAAATAAAATAAAATTGGCTATATATATAGCTCAGGGTAGAATGTGCCTGGGTCCAACAAAAGGAAGAAAGGAAGAAAGGAAGGAAGGAAGGAAGGAAGGAAGGAAGGAAGGAAGGAAGGAAGGAAGGAAGGAAGGAAGGACGGACCATATTTCACTACTCAAATCAATTGAATTTTTTAATCATAATAACATTAAGTTGTTTAAAGAGAGTCATGTTCTTAGTCATTGCTGATGGCAGAATAGATCATTTAGTGTTTTCAGTTGTCGATTTGGAAATACAATGAAAAGGCTTCCATTTTGGCACTCCTTTTACCTATCAGTTGCATTTCTACATAAAGCTCAGTAAGAAAATCAGCCGTAGGAACAGCAAAAGATAGAAGCACAAGAATCTTCTTCATATTATTGACTATAACAATGAGAAGCACTTTAAAAGAAAAACTAAGCAGAATACAGATGCTCTTATGGATTGGCTATGAATACGCCCTGGAAAAGCTCATGTCGTGGCAATGCAAACATGTTCAGAGGTGAAGTGACTGGGTCGTGAGGACTCTAATATCATCAGTGGATGAGTCCCCAGATGGATTGATAATTTGGATAGCTTTATTGGTTGTCGACCTATGCACATGGGGAACGGTTGGAGGAGACAGGCCATTTGGAGTGTAGTCATGGGAATTACATGTATGTCCACAGGGTCCTCCTCTTTCTCTATCTCTGCTTCTGGCTTTCATGATGAGAGGGCAGCCTCCTTCCACTGACCCTGCAGCTGCTGCTATTTATGCTTTGGACTGAACCTTCTCCAACCATGAGCCCCAATAAACATTTCCTGCTCTAAATTGTTCTTGTCCGGTATTTTTTGTCACGGTGATAACCTTGGTCACAATGATGACTAAAACAGGTCACCTAAAAAGAAAAATAGCTAGTACACTATAACCATCCCACATAATGGAATATCACATAATCATTAAACAAAATTAGTAAGGGAGAAAATTTAATGAGCTGGACATTTTCTGATGTATAAAATTTAATCAAACTGTTAGCAAAACAGTGTGTAGAGTATAAAACAAAGCAAAATCCACCTTTCTATAAGTTACAATAGGAAAAGTGATAAGCCTGTATTCCAAAATGTTGTGACTGATCATCTATAGGTAGTGGAATTCTGGTGCATTTTCTCTGCCCTTTGCTCTGTAGCATTTCTTAAGCTTTTGACAGAAGGTGTGTATAATTTAATAACCATATGAAAACAGAGAATACCATTTATTTTAAATAATGCAATTGAAGATGTTCTTGATGCCAAAGGAGAAAGGAGATAAAAGAATATTGATCAGGGACTCATTCTTTCTTTAAACAGGCTTACAGCTCATTCATTTTCTCAATAAGCATTGATTGACTCTCTGCTCCATTTTATTCCATAAACCAGGCACAAGACCTTCAAAGATGAGTTAGTCACAATCACTTTCGCATAAGTCTCAGGAACTTGGCAGATGCAATGTCAGTGTAATTGCAATGAATTGGGCCCTAATGTAGTTATTAAAGGGCACACAGGTTGGTAAGAAAAGTCTGCTTGGAACAATAACCTTGAAATTAACTTTAAAAATTAGCAGAAACTTCCCACATATAAATACCAGGCAAACTTATTTCAGGATGTGGACATAGCATGGGAAAAATGTAGGGGAAAGTGACTTGAATCATAGTTAACTATTGCTGTCTTAATATATTTGTTTATAAGAGTTGTAATTATGACCACAATTTTGAAAATGAAGATGCTTGAAATAGGGTTTTCATAATTCTATTGCCCCTTTATAGTGACTTGCAGACACGACCTTCCAGGATCTGGGCGCTTCCCAGCACTCTTATCATTCCTAACTTTACCATGCCCAGCCCTTACAGCCACCATAATAGGTATAGTAACCCACTTCTCCCAAACCTGACACAGTTCACTCTCAATATCTCCTGCGTCCCGCCCTCTTCCAAGAATCCCATCATCTCCATACAATTTCTATGTCATATGCTCTTATGATATCATAGGGATACCTCATGTCATTCAAAGCCTCTCATTCTATGGCATCTTGGAGTGACCATGTCCTATTCAACTTGTCCAGCATCCAGCATCTAATGCTGAACCGCATCCCTTATGGACACAGTATTTGTTGAATGACTGAATTAATTAATTAATAGTAAATTTCACCTAAGCAACCTTACTGCAATATTCACTAAAAAAAAAATTCCCAGTCTTTTTCATGATGCTCTCCCTAAACAGAAATCAGGATAAAGTGACCACCAGATTGTATCTAAGAAATAAAGAACCAGAAATTAGATGGAAACAAAACAATTTGTTAAGCATGCAAAATAAGTTACTTAAATTGAAGAAAGCGTCTGAAACAAAACAATCTTTCAAAAACAGTTTAAATTTAAATCAGGCATATTCATTTCAAAAAAGATTTTAGTGAGCAGACAAAAGACTGCCTAATAACCTAAAGCATAATGTATTTTAACTAGAATACAAGCAAATAAATCATGAAAGTATTATTTGATAAGTGCAAAAATCAGAATTATGTGTGGAGCTCTTTCTGGCCTTAAAAATAAAAAGAAATGTCTAGCTATTTTACTGAACCCCAGACTCCTTAGTGAGTAATGGCCAGGGAATGAGGATCCTCCTCTTTTCCCAAAGTGCATTTGCTGCTGGGTGGCCCAAGAATTCATCTGGCTCCTGACTTCCTCTCTATGTTATGCAGAGAAATATGAAAGTTCACTAAGGGAAGAGCTTGCAGTGGAGACATTCCCTCCTCACACGACTGCAAAACATCCTTGAAAGAACACACGCGTGTGGGCCACACAGCAGAAACTGGAGACATCTCCTTGCCTTTTTTGGTGTATGAGAACTCCTACCCTATTCTGAAGGGTCGTGAGGCTTGCCAGCAAGTGAGTTAGTTATGTCTTCTGCACAGGTACTGCTGAGCCGCCCTAGGCAAAGATAGAACCCAACCAAACAGAACCAGCTCCTTCACCAGCTGGAAAGCTACTTTATGAGCCAGCCATCTGAGGCTTGAGAGTGTAGCCTCTGCATATGTGTATGTTCCATAATGCCGAACGCAGGGCTTTAGAGAGAGCAACTAAATGATGAGTATTGAATGAATAAATAAGTTATTTTAAATGGAACATGAGTTGATACAAGATTGTCAGTGAGCTATATCTCATCAGCGATACTATGTAAAATCCACTGGCTAAACTCACTGGACTCAGCCAAAGTTATGTACGGGCGTGAGCCTGACACCTTAAACTATATATGCATCTATGTATATGTATGTACAGATCACTATATATGTACACATTTGTACCAATATTTGTGAATATATGTATTCTACTTGAATGAACAACAGAAAATTAATATATTTTTAAAGTTAAATGTGTATGTGTTTGTGTGTGTGTGTAGGTGTGTGTGTGTGTGTGTGTGTGTGTGTGTGTGTGTGTATGTGTTACTGGGGATTGAACCCAGAAGCATTCAACTTCCAAGCTATACTTCCAGCACATACATTTATTTATGTATTTATGTATGTATATGTTTATACTTATTATTCATTCATTTATTCATTATTTATTTAGTGGTAATGGGGATTGTACACAGGGTCATTCTAACTCTGAACTACACCCTTAACCCTATCTTATTTTTGTTATTTGTGAAATAGGGTCTCACTAAGTTGAAGATGGCCTCACTAAGTGGCTGAGGCTGGCTTTAAACCTGCAATCCTTCTGTCTCAGTCTCCCAAATGCTGGGATCACAAGCATACATCACCACACCCAACTTTATTATTTTTTTTATTTTGAAAACAGGGTCTCTCTGAGTTGTTGCTGAGGGTCTCTCTAAGTTACTGATGCTGGTCTTGAACTTGTGATACTCCTTTCTCAGCCTCCCAAGTAATAGGATTATAGGCATATGCCACCATGCCCAGCTGCCAAATGAACATCTTTAAGCAACTAAATCCTTTAACAATGTTGTATTTAAAAAGTTAATTTCCTTCTAGTGAAAATGTTATTTATTAATGTCTTAATGTTTCTTGCTTTTATTTTCTGTTTTAGAATAGACATATATTCATTCTATAACCAGAAATATTTTAAGGGAGATATTCATAGAGGAGTGGAGAGAATTACGAAGGAGAAGATTGATGGAGAGAAGAGACTAGAGTCTCTGCTATATGACTACATTATCTACTGGCCTGAATATATGACGACAGAAGTCAAGTCAATAATTATTCACCTTTTGTTCTCTTTTATTTTGTTCTGAGTATCCACTCAGGGTGAAACCATACAGAGTCTACATCTGAGAGGACAGTTATAAACATGAATAGAAATTAGAATTTGCACCATGATTTTAAACAAAGGTTGAGCCAAAAGGAGTAGATTATCATTTTGTTAACAAGGAATTCTGCTTGGCTGGAAACCTCTAATATGACAATGTTCTGAATAACTGAGGTTCCTTTGTGTGCGGGCGAGTTTGCTTGTGCTCTTGGGCTGGCCTCCTCCCTTTCTTTGAGAATTGCCCTGGGGAACAGGGCAGACAACTAGAGAAGGAGGCCACGTCCCCTTGAAGGGGAGAACGGATTTGCAATGAACTCAATGGAACCTTTGGCAGAGACATTAAGAAAGACCTTGGACTCTCTGACTGCCAGAGTAAACAAAGTAAAGGATGTCGTTTATTTTATTTAAGTCAGCTCAGTTGATTCATAATACTAGTAGTAAAAGCATCTTAGAGGAACAGGTCAGAGATCACTAATCCTTTCTTACTGGCTTTCTTATCTTATTAGATTTAAGCTAAAGGGAAAACAATCCAATAAGCAGCCAAAATGCTTACAGAGAATTAAAATGCTTTCTGAGATTATTTGAGACTGAACACAGTTTCAATCTTAGCTTAAAATAACAGACAACTTTTCTTCCATTAGGCTAAATAGGAGAACATTACCTTTGTATTAAAACATGAAATGTCTGGGACTGGTACCCGCTTTCACATCTATTAAGATCGGCTCCTAGTTGATCTTGCAGGCTCCCAACCCTCATTGCTACACTTCATCTTCCACTTTCCCAGTGTGGTGTACCTGCTTTCATAGGCATGGCTCTCCATTGGGGACATCTGGAAGCCCAGCTTTGGAATTCCTTGGAATTCTCTCCATCAGCCTCCTCTCATTGTTCCTTCTCAACAATAAATGCTTAGAACCACTCTCCTGGAAGTTACCATGTGAAGCTCTTAATGTGGGATTTCATGTCCTCTGAAATATGGCCCTGAACTGGTTTCATTCTCTTTCCATTCATATCAACCTTTTGATTCTTTCCTGCTTCCTGATCTCATCATGACCTCTCAGGCCTATGTTTTTGTTTTGCCCTTTTTAGTCTATATTTCATTTATTCATTATTTATTATTATTTTAGTCTATTTTCAGTTATTGTTACCCTTGGACAATTACTTTTATTCATTTTTTTGTTTGTAACTTCTAGTGGTACTGTAGATGAAACCCAGGGGACTTTTACACACAAAGTACTATTGTTTTTAAAAATAGTCTCTCTAAGTTATTAAGAACCTCACTACATTGCTTAGGTAGCTTCAAAACTGCTACCATCTTGTCTCAGCCTCCCAAGAACTGGAATTACAGGTGTGGGCGGGCCACCATGCTCAGCATAACCTTGGATGATTTGGGATTCATTTTCTGGTGCTCTGACTGTTACACTACACCAGAAGTTCTTACTGCTCAGTATCTACCCCTGCAGGACCAGAGAGTAAAGATTTTGAGGAGCTATAAGACTAAAAAATTTAAGGTTGCTTAGGAGCACTATGATTAGTGGGTATAGCATTAAAGTCATACAGTAAGGCATATAACCAATCCCTGAATGAAGTCCCTTGTAAATATTTTAGTCTTTGAACTTCCCAATAATTTTTATTTCTCACAACCTCTTTGTGAATGCCTGTACAGTCATCACAGTAGAGCAAAAAAAAATAAAAGAATTATGAAATTTGAAGTTTAATAATTCTAACCTTAATTAGCAGAACTGCCATCTAACACCTATATTATTTTGAGAAAGAAACTTAACTTTTTTGACCCCAGTTTATTTTTCCCCTAAATATGCATAATATCTCAGTGTGGGTATGTAGATTAATCAGATTACAGATTTCAGATTTTTATTTTAAATATGTGTATACATTATAATTTCTCCCAAGTTAATGGAATTCTTGCTCCTATGTATAGCAACTGTCTGTAAACTTTTGTTGAATAAATAAATGGGTTAAATGTTTAGGTTTAGGATGCTGCATCAAGTTCCCTTAGGATGTTTGCATTGTAGTTGCATTCCCATCTTCTTTGGTCTGAGTGTGTTTTCCCAAAAATCACATGTTTAACTGTTAATCTCCAGAATTTCAGAATGTGACTGTAATAGAGATGGAACCTTTAAAAGGAGATAATTAAGTTAAATGAGGTCATTAGTATAAGACTCAGTCTAATGTGACCAGTATCAGAAAGGACACAGACCTATCCAGAGAGGCCATATGAAAACACAGGGAGAATTTGGCAGAAACCATGAAAGAAACCAATCCTTCCAGCCCCTTGATATTAGATTTCTAGATTCCAGGAATATGAGAAAAGAAATGTCTATTTTACAAGTCACTGAATCACATGGCAAGTTACTGTGTCCAACTAGCCACTTTCATGGGAACAGAGAGAGCAGATTTTAAGTGAGAGGTTCATACAATTTCAGGTTGTTTTGGAGGGAAATCGTCAGTGAGTGAAAGTATTAAAATCAAAGATGATGTATCAAATTATCTTGTGGAGATGAAAAATTTGCTAAGTTTCTGTGTGTCATAGCTTTAAAGAACAGGTCATACCAAATCCCATTTCACATATAAAGAACCCAAATCAGAAAGTTATTCATTGGAGGCTATTGTTATAGGTGGAATTGCTAAGGCTGTCAAACTGCAACGTTTATACTCTTCCCATTGCAATATCCTATTCTTGTTTTTATTTATGTTTTTTGCTTCAAGAGTAATCTGGAACTGCTGAACTTAGAAAGGCAATAACTCTGAAGGAAAAAAAAAAGTCTTTCTCCATGGAAAAATCCTCATGTCTGAAAATTTCTGGCAAAGGGACCAGAGATTACTCCTTAGGCACTTGCTGTCACCATCATGAACCTCATCCTCACATCATCTCAGTTTGTCTGGAGATCATGGTGTGGAACAAAAACATGCTTGTCAATAAAATACTAAATAAATAAAAATTATGTAGCTATTATGTAACTTTTACTGCATATAAGAATAAATTCATGAAATTCCATAAAATCCTACAAAGTAGATATCATTAAATTAAGATGAGAAAATTCAAGCACCAAATAGCTATAAAATAGCTTGACCCAATTCACAATACATGGAAAAAATGGGTTTGGAACCTAGACATCGGGTCCCAGTCTCTGATGAAATATTTTTTAATTCAAGTTTAAAATAATTTAAATTATGCTTTACGATAATATGATGATAGCTTATGTCAGTTATCTTTTATTATTCCCATAGCAAAACTATCTAAATATATCAATTTACTAATTTATGCAAACACATACTTACTAAACACCTGCTATGGTGCCTGGTATTGGAGTTGCATAATGCTCTTAGTTCTTGTTCTACGAACATAACTTTAATTGATGGAAAGTAAACACTATGTAAATAAACGTATGTGCATTTAAATATAGTACACACTAATTGAAAATTTACAGTATACTGTAAAATAATAACAGGGGAACGAACATTGATTTTACTGACAAAACGTCCCTTCTTGGTCAGGTAATATGCTTCATCTGATTCAAAAAATGTACACTCTGCTCAACATATGTGCAATTCATTATTTTTGTGTTCTCATCTTGTATTTATCATGCATAAGTACAAGTTACAACACGATTCCTCAGGTAACAACATAATTCCTATTTAAACTACTGTATCAAGACTACATTTTTTGTTAACTTGGTAATAATGTCCTTATTTATATTCTTATAACAATGCTTTGGGAAGAACTTTGCTAAGAGTCACAAATTACATCAAAGACTTTCATGCAGGATTCTCATATATTAATTTGGTTAATAAGCAGGAGATGAATATTTTTGCTTTCCTTGTTTATTTATATCAAAAGAATATCAGGTGAAAATTACTCTCTGGACTTTTAGCTATTCCTGGTATATTATAATTCTATAGCAAGACTTTTCCAAGATTGGGGACTAGGGACTAACTTCAGTCTTTATGTGTATTTTTGTGTGTATGTAAGGTTAGAATTGTCTTGACTATGAAATGCTTTATTATATGATCTAACTGGACAACTAAATTCCATTTCTTAAGTCTAAAGCAGCACAGAGAGTCATGTGGTACCACTGAAGGATTAAGGGATTTGAAATACTTCAGAAATGAATTCCAAGTCAAGTTTTGTTCTTATTAAATGTGTCTATAGGAAAATTAATTCATTTGTGGCTCCATAAGTATTTATCTATCAATTTATCTACCCTTCTGTCTATATATGATTAAGACAATGATAGCTAACTCAGTGTCAACCAGGATCCAATTAGTAATTCTCATAAAAGTATACAAAATGCCTGGAATACAGTGAATACTCAGTCTGACAAGATTATTATGGTGCTAACCTCCTCATACAAATTTAAATTACAGACTCTGGTGAAAGCAAAGGCAATATGGAACCAGCATTGTGACACAGACCTATCTGTATTCCTAGTACTTGGGAGGCTGAGACAGAGAGTTGCAGTTTCAAGGCCAGTCTCAGCAACTTATTGAGGTCCTTAAGCAATTTATCAAGAATCTATTTTCAAATAAAAAAATAAATTAGGGCAGGAATGTGGCTCAGAGCTCAATTTTAAACACTACAAAAAAAAAAAGACAATATGGAAAGACTTTTAAGCTGGAGTGATTTTCTGATTTTCTTCTGAAGTTGAATTTCTTATGTAGTAAATATGGAAGGGATAACAGATACTCATTTTTAGATTTTATAATCTTCAAACAGACAAAAGTGCCTCATTTGTCACTAAAAATGTTAAAGCCAATCAAGATACTGGAGTTGTTCTATTATAGTTAAATGAGTATCACAATTGTCCAAAATTTTTAAAGATATTCAACTGTGCTTTCCTAATGTAGACAAAGAATATCTAATTTAGAGGATATAGTGAAAGCAGGAACATTCACAGAGACTCAAAATTCTTGATATTTAGCTTGGATGTCAAATTTGACGGACTGATAGAGCCATTTTGAACAAAATAGCAAGACCCACAAATTGACATGATCTAACCATGGTTACTTGATGAACTCATTTATAATTCAGCATTGCATAATTATTTGGAAGGATCTCTGATGTTTACAGATTTCTCAACCTAGAAGGTTAAAATTATGAAAGATTCTGTGTTTATTCACCTTTGCTAGAACATACAAATGAGCATGAAGTCTTTTCACAATGTAAATACTTATTTCCTCCAAAGTGAAAGATCATTCTTGTCCATTCATCATTCAACATTTACTGAGCACGATCAAGGGCATTAGCATATGGAAGTTACTAAGTAAAATCAAACTGTCTTTCTGATGATCATTTTCTAGGTATTTCACATACAGACTCATAATTATGGTAAAAATATATAGAGAAATATTGAAGACGACATGACTAAGACATCATGGATGAGTCAGAGAGGATTTCTCAGAGGAGGGGCATATGAATTAAATCTTAAGAGAAGAAGTTTGCCAGCTGGAGAAAGAGCAATGATATTATAGAGTGGGAGAGAAAAGGCGTATACCAAAGCAAGAAGGAGTTAGATGAATGGCATTTCCTCTATAAGGATGGTGTGGCGTATCCAGTAGAAGATCTCTCAAGGCATATTTGGACTTTATTGTGGTGGTGCTTATATGTCAGACCAAAGAGATGTCCCCTGTCTTATTACTACAGGTTCTCTGTCTATCTCTACACTGTCTGTTGAGTACTAACTATGTGACAACCACTGCCCTAAGAAATACATGGACTTACATCACTGGTAATAACTCTAAAGGCAAGTACTACTATTATCCCATGCAAAAACAAGAATTGAAGAATCAAGCAAATTACATAATTATGGCTGAATCCAAACACCCATAACCTACATCTTGTATGTGTTTCCAATATGATTGTGTAAATAAAGGGACAATGTTTATATGAACAAGGAAAATACAAAAGCAGAGCCATCAATGCAATTTTACCTGATGATTTCGCTCATGAAATTGAATTACAGTCATGAATTATTTAATTTATGAAGAGATGATAGACTCAAGAAGGAAAGTATTATGAACTTGCCATGAGGGAGCTGACTAAAATCCACAGAAATAAAATGAAGAAGAGTTTCATGAGTAACTAATATGCTGACTTAATTATAAAAAACACTGTTAAGTTCTAAGCCAGTACCTGTGAGAGTGATCATATCAGTACGAGTTGGATTCCCTAGCCTAATTCAGGAGGGCGGACGGACAGCACATTCCCTAGATCCTACAAGGCATAATAATCGCAGTAAGTGGTTACTCATTTTTCTTGAAGGAACAGATTGAGTATGTTTGTTTTCAAAAGTACTTGCTAGTCAATACTCCATTGGTAGCTGCATCAGTTTTGCAACTGAACAATCTCAAATATTTTGACTTTTTTGCGGATCAGCTACAGCTCTGATTTTGTATCACATGGTACTGAATTTGATTGCGGGTTGAGTTCAAGTCCATTACATGTGTTTTCTAAATATTTATTTTACCAGTAATTACTCATTTCGTGGTTTTCCTATAGCAGATCATAGACTCTCAAGAGGGTAAGACAAACCATGCCCACATATTTAAGTCTGTATCATATATACTAACATGACATTCAGCCAAAAAAATGTCAGATAGCCAAGAACAACATCATGGTACTGGTAAAATATACTCTACTCAGAGTAGAAACATGCAAAGCTACATAGCAAAACAAATGGATATAATTAATCTACCACAATGGCAGAAATAAAAGGTCAGCAGTTTGAAGTGCTTGCGATTTTTAAGTGAAAGAAAATGTTGCATTATTTCTCTTGAAGATTGTTAGTATTCATAAGTTCGCTATTATGAGATGATCAGCAAAGGCTTTTAAATTTTTACATATTATTTTCTAGTCATTTCTTGTGATGATAAAGTATATTATTAGAAATGTTAGTATTTTTTTTTTTTTCTGGTGGTACTGGGAATTGAACCCAGGGATGTTCTACCTCTGAGCTATAGCCGTAGATCTACTTTATTATTTTTTTTATTTTTTATTTTTATTTTTTTGCCATACTGGGGATTGAACTCAGGAGCATTTTACCTCCGAGCTATACCCCCAGCCCTATTTTTTATTCTTTATTTTGAAACCGAGTCTCACTAAGTTGTGGAGTGTCTTACTAGGTAGCTGAGGCTGGCCGTGAATCCGGATCCTCCGGTCTCAGCCTCCCGAATGCTGGGATTACAAGCGTACACCACCACACCCGGCTATTATTTTTATTTTTGAAATAGTGTCTCTTTCAGTTGCTGAAGGCCATGCTACATTGCCGAGGCTGACCTCGAACCTTCAAACCTTTTGTGTCAATCTCCCAAATACTGGGATTAGAGGAGTGTGCCACCACTGGCTAAATAATTATATTTGAAATAAAACATTCATCTTGGATTGGCTCTGGTGCAGGGTGAGAAAGTGGAATTTATTTCCATTTTTATGCATATAGTTAACAAGTTTTGCCAATACCATTTGTTGAAGAGGCTATCTTTTTTCCAGTTTATGTTTTTGGCTCCTTTGTAAAAAGATCCATTGACTGTAAGTGTGCAGATTTGTTTCTGAGTCTTCTATTCTGGTCCATTGGTCTATGTGTCTGCTTTTGTTCCAACACCATGCTGTTTTTATTACTATGGCTTTATATTACCATATGATCTAGCAATACCACTCCTGGGTATCTACCCAAAAGAATTGAAACCAAACTAGCTGACTAATGCATATGTATCTATGTTTATAGACACACAATTCACAATTGCCAAAATATGGAACCGACCAAGATGTCCATTAACAGATGAATATATTACAAAACTATGGGATATGTACACAATGGAATACAAAACTATGGGATATGTACACAATGGAATTTTACTCAGCCATAAAGAAGAACAAAATCATATCATTTGCAGGGAAATGGAGGGACCTGGAAAATATGTTAAGTGAAATTAGTCAGGCATAAAAAGTAAAAAAAAAAATGGGATGCTCTCCCTAATTAGGTCATAGGAGGGACTCTAGATGAAGAAAGAAAACCCTAGATGAGCAAAGAAGGTGACCTATCTGAAGGTGATGGGGGAGGGGAATACCCAAATGTACATGACGTACATTCACAGAATTATCAAAGTCAATCTCTAAACTGAACATGAGAAGGAGGAGCGGGGAGGGAATGGGGTGGGAATCAGGGAAAAGTTAAATGAGACCCGTGTGCATGTATGTCTCTACTAGTTTACCTCACAAAAATGTATGAATATAATGCACTGGTAAAAATAAATAAATAAATAAATAAATAAATGAAATAAAACACTGCAGATTTACTTAAGCAAGATTTACCTATGATGTTTCCTAGTGTGATGAAAACAAATAAAAAATATGATAGTCACAACTACTAGAGTATGTGTAATGAGACCCTCACTTTTATCTTGGGTGTCAATAATACACAGCATGTTAAATCTTACTTTTTGGTATGTTAACCTGATCAGAATGCTAGGATCAACTTGTCAATAAATATTTATAAAAATAATAGAGATTACACTAATTTTATATTACCTTATAGGGCAATAATTTTAAAACAGACTTTGTAGGCAAATTATTTAATGTTATTGAATTTCACTTTTTCCACAAAATGGGGATAATAAAACATACCTCGTTGAATTATTTTATGGATGAAATGATATAATTCCTGCAACAGACATATGGTAGTACTCAGAATATATAAAGTAACTATTAACTGCTAAAATTATTTTTATGTAATAACTATTTCTCTGAATTTCATTTTTTTTAATCTCTACCATGCATACAGAAATAGTCATTTGTAAGCATTGCAAGAAGTGCAGGAGAATATTGTATGTGTCTCCAGGATCAGTGTCTTGGAATTTCAGATTTCTTTCAAACAAGAAACTTGAAAGAGAACCCAGCAGCATCTTATTGAAACACAAGAGAACAAATTAATAAAACCCAGAAGATAGACCTGAAAATAAAAAATAAGCTCAGGATATTCAGGCAGGAAATTGTAGTGTGACTAGGGAGAAGCGAAGCAGGTATTTGAAGGAAATGAGAACAAATTCTGAAGTAGCAATAAAAGAAGAAGCAGATACATACTAAAGGAAACTGAATATGCAATTGAAGATGGAGATCAATTTAATTGCTTTGGAAAGTCTGGTGGAATGTGGCAGGATTTTTGGAATAATTGGGGAAAGAAAGAAGAAAAAAAGAGTATGATTTTTAAAGAAAACTCTGAATACATTACCAAAAGTCTCATAGTCTAATATCACCTTCCAAAGGAAAATAGAAATAAGGCCAAAAATCTTTTCTCCTGAATCCAAACCCTTTGAAAACCTTTCTACTGTTATATTTGAAACTTACTTTAAACTCATTTTAAAAATAACATATCATATCTGCGGTAGTTTCTGTCACAGATGAACCCTCTCAAATAGAACATTTACCTTTGAATGACTATCCTAATACTGACTGGTAAATTGAATTTCCCAGGTCCCAAGTATACTCTAGTATTTTCAGTTCTGATTTTTGAAGGCACCAACCTTTCCAAGTTCCAATTCTATTTCACAATAGCCAAGTGTTTTTTTTTTTTTTCTATTATGTAAGAAAAAGAAACTTTATTTCTCCATTTACTTTCTCTATTTTTAAGAGATCCCAATATATTGAGATATCAAAACACTCATAAATTTCACTTAATAAGTCAAAATCATAAAATAGTGTTTTGTTTTGAAAAAGACATGGAATAAACATATAGGAAGAAATATTTAACATAAGAGGAAACCCAAACCTCTCAAAAACTATCTCAGATCATATTTATGAACTTCTGAAAGCTTTGGTATTAGCGTGTCTGTGTGACAAAAATACACATGAGAACTAATTATTTAAGTATTCATAAAACATTTTAGACTTTAAAGCTATCATATCATTATATGGCTATATCATATACGTAGGTATAGAACTACTTTAGATACATGAAATGCATAAAAATAGTTACTAATGACTATTTATTATCACAAGTTTTTAAATAAAATAAGTTCAAACTACATATAGAACAAATCAGAGCACACAAATCATTCAAGGTAGCTCATTTTCCAGGGAAACTTCTTCTTCTTGCTTTAGGAGTTATCTTGGGTACAGTATTACCTCCTTTGTGGAGCCTACTCTTCTTGGAGTTACACGTTCAGATTTAACACTGTGTTAATCATCAGGGCTGCTAAGAAGTATGTCAGTCCCATTATTCTAACCACACTGTGCTTCCACACTCCCTCTGGAGAGAAGCACGGCCATCTGAGGTGTTGGGATCAATGAAATGGAAGAGAAAGCCTCACTTCCAGGCAGTGGCTTGATGATTCTGTGACTGGCTTGTTATGTATGCGTTTCCCCTATCGTGATGATTATTAAAACATGTGGCAAGATTGAGCCATTGTTAGCTAAGTCCCCGAGTGCCTATACTAACTACAGTAACCTGCCAGCCCATATCAGACATACAAAATAAGAAAGAGAAAATAGGGTGGTTATGTTAAGTCACACAGATTGTGGCTGTCTTTTCTTCCAATGGTATGACTCATCCTCTCTTGACTAATACAGCTGCTCTTTGTGACGTAATTTTAACCAATCCTGTATTAACTAAAGAGCTGGAGGCTCTTTGTGGTATATTATTTATTTAAATATCTGTTTCTTCATTAGACTTGAAATATTTTTAGGATCCAATTACTGTATTCTCTTTTAAGCAGTATTTTGGCATAAAGTAGGAATTAGAATTTGTTTTTAAATAATATTATTTTAAAAAGTAGTTAATAAATATTCTTATCAGCCGGGCGTGGTGGCGCACGCTTGTAATCCCAGCATTCGAGAGGCTGAGACCGGAGGATCCGGGTTTGCGGCCAGTCTCAGCTACCTAGTGAGGCACTCCGCAACTTAGTGAGACCCGGTTTCAAAATAAAGAATAAAAAATTCTTTATTTTGAAACCGAGCTGGAGGTAGAGCTCGGAGGTAGAATGCCTCTGAGTTCAATCCCCAGTACCGCGAAAATAAATAAATAAATAAATAAATAAATAAATAAATAAATAAATAAATAAATAAATAAATAAATAAATAAATATTCTTATCATTCAATGGTATGTTCTAAAAAGTTGTAGTGTTGGCTCTTTTTTGATTATGCATGGAAAATGAAAGGATTCATTTCTATAATAAATAGTAAATAATTGGGAAATAGAAGAATGTACATTACTTTTTATTTCTCTTTCGTATGTGTAGTCTGAATATTAAATCTCTCCTAATCCCAGATATATAGTCAATAGAGCCAGGAGCAGTGGAGCATGTGTATGATCCCAATACTCGAGAGGCTGAGACAGGAGAATCATAGGTTCAAGGCCAACCTGAGCAATTTAGAGAGGTCCTGTTTCAAAATAAAAAAGTAAAAACAAAGGGCTGGAGATGTAGCTCTGAGGTAGAATGCTCCTAGGCTCAATCCTCAGTAACAAACAAACAAAAAGACTATTTTAAATTTTATTTTGTCAAATAGAGACACAAAATTTGTAGAACTGGAAATAATAGAAAAAGTACTACTGACAATGAATTTTGTTTCTTTTACTGGGTAAAGGTCAATAAAGATGAAGACCTTGTGCATGAACGTGAACTCAAATTGTACTTCACTATTAGAAAAAGTGATGTAGTTTCCTCTTGTTTCTGAAAAGGAGCAATTCAAAATATCTTTTTTTTTTCTTTATTTTGTTCTGGGATTGAACCCAGGAATATTCTATCTCCAAGCTACATCCCAACCCTTTTAATTTTTATTTTTTGAAACAAAGTCTTGCTAAGTTGCTGAGGTCCTTTCTTAGCTGCTGAGGCTGTCCTTAAACCAGCAGTCTTCTTGTAGTACTTGGATTATAGGTATGTGCTGCTATACACAACTATATAATGCATAGTTTTCTTTTCCATTTGTCTACATTTTCCCTCTCATTTTCTAAATAAGCATTTCTCACTTGCTCTTAGCCCAAGAATCATACTTGCTTGTGTAATAAAAAATTCTGTGAATTTGTAAGGCACTTCTCAAATGCTCTTTTCAAATTGTATTTATAACAAACTGGAGAGCATTCGGAAAAACATTTGAGAAAAAAGAACTATAAATCTGAGGAACAATTTTATGAAATGGAGTTGAAATTGTAGAACGCATTCATCCTTGCCTCAATTGTTGAAACTGAGTACACTCTGCAGTTGGATATTGAGAAAATAATGTCCTTAAAAAGGTAGAGTGGATGCACGATGGTAGTAATAGTGGCTTTAACTTCTACCACACTTCAGTTTTTCCATTTTCTATTTTTGAATCTGTTGAGTGTTTTCATATAACTCCTAATTCTTAGCCCAAGATAGTGAAAACTCAAATCATATCAGTACATATAAAATCAAATTGTATTGGAACAAAAGAATGGAAGTAACTATTTGAAAAATGGAAGTAACTTTGGGGTCATGTAGAATTTCTTTTCTCAAGTTTCAGCTTTTTTTTTTTTTTTCTTGATACAGGAGATTGAACTCAGGATCATTCTATCTCCAAGCCACACTCCAGCTCTTTTCAACTTTTTAAAAAAATTTTGAAACAAGATCTCACCAAGTTGTTGAGTGTCTTACTAAGTTGCCAAAGCTTGTCTCAAACCTGTGATCCTCCTGTCTCTGCTTCCTAAATACAAGGAATATAGCATGATTTCAGATACAGCCTTTGTTATATTTCTGCATTACTTGATGATACCTGACGTTCAGAGGGTCATCTTCAAATAATTGTCACATGTTAATGTGATATTTTTGATATTTTCTTCCTTAGTAAGGAACTGATTTCCTAAACTAGACCATTGGGGAAATGTAATAAAGTACCCAAAAAAGGGAATGGATAGATTCAGTGATGGAAATAGTGCAGAAATACTGAGGCAGAGAGCAGGAGAATTTTCTCACCTTTGGATCTGAAGGAACAGGTGGAGAGGCATGACTATAGAAACCACAAAGAAGCCGGGCGTGGTGGTGCACGCTTGTAATCCCAGCATTTGGGAGGCTGAGACTGGAGGATCCGGGTTCACGGTCAGGTTCAGCTACCTAGTGAGGCACTCCACAACTTAGTGAGACCTGGTTTCAAAATAAAGAATAAAAAATAGGGCTAGTGGTATAGCTTGGAGGTAGAATGCCCCTGAGTTCAATCCCTAGTACCACAAAAAAAAAAAAAAAAAAAAAAAAAAAAAAAAAAAAAAAAAAAAAAAGAAACCACAAAGAGAATAATATGGATTGGGTCAATGGACAGGAATGATGGCCTACAGATAGGACACATTCATTTGTAGTCCTTCCAACAAGCAGGAAGACATGGTTGTGAACTCTTTGCCTTCATCCTGATCAAAAACATGTTCAAAACATGGTTATGGACTCCCTATTGTCCTCTTTCTGATGCCTCCCCTGAGCTCACATTAACTGCACCTAAGTGAAAGCCAAATGGTGAGAAGGGAGCACATTGCTGCAGTCCACAAGGAGCTAGCTTTCTGGAGTGCAGGTTGGATTCAGAATAGACAACCACATTCTACTCCTTCCCTTCTGCAAAGTGTAATACTTTAAACAATGCAACTATAAAGTCACTCAACATAAAAGGCTCCTTATACAACCTTACCCAGTTTTTTTTTTTTTGAATTGACAATTGTATTTTAGACAAAAATAAAAATCATAAAAGAAGATGCTATAGTTTCCTGCCTTGTGAATTTCATCACTAAATAGGGAGCGAGATATGCTAAAATTCCAAGATCAGGCATAAAGTTCATTGCTGATAGTGACTTATACAGAGAACAGTCAAATGAATCTTTCTACACAGGTCTGTAAATAACACCTTTAAAATACTAGATTAGATTTTCTTACCTCTTCAAATTAAAACTGGAAACAATCCTATGAGAATGGTGAAGGAAGTATCCAGTTTCAGTCATACCCAATTCAACCATATGAGAGGATGTAGGAATTCATAAAAACTGTAATAAAGTCAAACAGGCCTAATTTACCACATATCAAATGCCCCAATAATATGTTAACCTGAGAATTACTTTTAGCAGATTTTCCTGGTTATTCAGTAGGTGCCCGAATTCCCTTTTCTCCTTTTCACTCTCACCCTGGAATTGCTCCAGGCAATATTATTCCTTCCTGTAGTTATTTGGTGAAGTTCCTCAACTTACTAACCAGAAATGTAGAACCCAGAGTAACAATTAAATTGCAAGGCAATTTAAATTACCTCTTCTCATCAAATCCCTTGGACACAGACTGACTTTGATGGATAGTGTAATGGCTTAGATTTAGCATGCCCCCCTGAGTCCTCAGAGAAACAAGGTAGTAATGTTGGAATCAGGACTTGGTTACTAAGGAGGGGTCCCTTGGGGTGCAGCCTAGGGTTTCCCCTCCTCCTGCTGTCAATCGACTTCAGGTCTTCAGGATGTAAGAGGAAGCCTAGTGCACTCCTCTCTCCTTTCTACCTCCACAGACCCGGCCTCTCATGAACTAAGCCCTAAAATCCTCAAAAACTGTAAGCAAATAAACCTGCCTTCCTCTTAGTTGTGTGGTCAGTCATTTTGGATCAGAGTAGTGGAAGTGATGACTGAGATAGGCAGTAAAATGAAGAATTCTTTTCTTCCCATTTTCTTAGTGCAATAAATTGTTGTCTGTCCAGTTTACCACTTATTTGTGTTGCTTATATACCCTATCTCTGTGCTAGGACCTCAAGATAACTTTAGAAGTCTTTTAGTGAATATAACTGCTTTGGGTAAGAACTATTAAAAATCAGTAATGTTTAGCAAAAATTTCACCCAGAAATATCCTTCTTGAACAAGACTGCTCTTTTCCCCTTTCAAGGCTACTTGTGGGATTCAGTACCATCTTACATTGGAAGATGAGCATCTCCTTAAAATTTGGAGCAGTGTGTGTGTGTGTGTGTGTGTGTGTGTGTGTGTGTGTGTGTTACTGAAGATTGAACCAAGGGGCATTCTATCTACCTCAGCACTATTTTATCTTTTATTTTGAAACAGGGTCTCACTAAGTTGCTTAAGGCCTTGCTAAATTACTGAGCCTGGCTTCAAACTTGCAATCTTTCTAAGTCCGCCAGGTACTGAGATTACAGGCATGTGCCACAAGGCCTAACTAATTTGGAGCAATTTACATTTTAAGGATCTAATTTGTCTGTTTGTAGTTTTGCTATAGGATATCACAGTTTCTTTAAAGAAATAACATATACATATATAGGAACAAACAGCAAATCTCAAAATCTTCATTAAAAATAGAGTTTAATACCTATTTCATGTTTTGTTTGTTTGTTTCTGAGTGTGGATGAATTTGTAAATATTGGTAGGAGAGAGCTGCAGATGTTAGGAGTTTAATTCAAGCTCCTCATCCTTCGATATCACTAACTAGGTGGCATAACTTCATACAGTTTACTGCTTGATAAAATAAGGAGAATAATAGTAACCATCAAATTAATTTGTTTTTAGCTTTAATGAATTGATGTAGCTTAAGTATTTGCTACTGGGTCTTATAGTAGTAAGTATTCAATTTCTTTGCATAAAAGTCTTGCTACATGTGGATTTCTTTCTTCCAAAAACCCTGGTGTGCCTCCTCTAATGGCTTTATGGAAGCATGCTCAATCAGGGCCCTTGAAGGGAAGGGAAATCTTGCTTACTCTTCTTCCTGCTCCTCCCCTCCTATTCCTTTGTGGTTCCCCACACCAGGCCTCCCTTTGCGATCCTTGTTTCTCTCAAGGATTTGTTTTGTCTAGCAAGGAGCTATAAAGGATGTGCAGCAAAGGAATACTTAAAAGTGCCTTTTGGTGACAGGGGGAGAAGCTGCCACAGAGATCTCAGCCAGCTGCCATGAGAAGCACATACCTGCATAATCAGGCTAGATGAAAGTCAAGAGCTTCCTTCCAGGATGCCATGGGGGCTGTGGCTCTGGGGAAGCCTGCATTCAATCACAGATGGGGAAAAAAAGAGCTCAGAGGGAGACCAAGATGTTATTAACCATAATTGTGATTGAAAGCCATGGAAGCATTCAATGGTGTCTGAGGGGCAATGAAATAACCAGACCTGGAGCCTGCAAGGGATGGCCAGGAGAAAGCCTATGTTAAGGAGTTGTCCCTTTTCAAGGATGTTGTTTAGATAGGAAAAAATAAAGCAGTAATGAGGCCAATAATCACAGCTTGCAATCTCATCATGCTAGGTAAAGATTCTGGAGCTAATGGGTAAGGTCACAATAGGCTCGATCAGTAGATTTTCATGCTGGGTTACTTGTCGACCGGATGTGTATTTGCAAGCCATGCTCCACTGCATGATGGTTTCTCTAAGTTTATTTATTGATATTTATGTATCACATAAATGTGTACTTGTTTAAGATTCTCCTATTCCTTAAAATAACACATAAAAAAGACACCCTCAAGACTGTTTAAAAGAGAAAAGGGTAAGAGATGCAAAATGTGAGTTAAAATTAAAAATAGAGCAAAGCAACCTAAAAAGAAAATAATGAGATATGTGTGAAAATATATTTTTGTGTGTGTTTAAACAAAAGGAAAATGACAAAGAGTTTTCATTACTTAAGAACATAAGCACATTTATTCATAAGTCAAAAATAAATATAAGATTATGTGTGTGTGTGTGTGTGTGTGTGTGTGTGTGGTACTGGGGACTAAATTCAGAGGCTTTCTACCCCTAAGCCATATACCTAGCCCTATTGAGGCTGGCTATGAACCTGCAATCCTCCTGTCTCTGTCTCCCAAGTTACAAGCATGCACCACTGCACCTGGCTAAATAAAAATTTGATAGCTGTTTCCTTTCCAGGAAGAAATGAATTTATTTTACTTTGTCTTTTTCCTTCTGAGAATAAACTTTGATGCTAGTTGGACAGGGATTCAAGGGTTTGGGGGCTGATCCAGGAAAACTTCCCAACCACAATGGAAAGTGACACCCAACAAGTTCTGCTGGAGGTTCCTGGACAAGATGCATGGGAGGGAAAGAACCTTGTCACAGGATAGCATCCAAAGGATCATGACAAGGAACCCACAATCCAAAACTGAAGCAGAAAAAGGAAAGGGAACTCCTGGGTGACAAGGGGACCTGCAATATGCCTAGATTATTTAGGTGCTATCAGCAATAAAGGAGGGAGTCACTAGGTCAGAGAACTCCAAAGGACAGCTTGGAAATCTTACAACTAAAAGACTCATCAATGGCCAGTAGATGTGAGATGAGGTTCTTCAGGAGATGTAAAGCAGGCAGACTCTAAATGTCTAAAAATCTTCTTGTTTGGGGATCATTTTCTAAATAACTGGATGTGTAAAATTTGGCAATGGTGGGCTTTTGAGTTAATAGGTCTTAGCTTCCAGAGGAGAAATGAGGTAGGATCCAATATGCAGAGGTCATCTTTGGCTCATTTTTATGACATGGCCATAAACTCTGATTTAACTATGTCTACCACCATAGTTACTGAGGCTGTGACCTGGAATATGTTACAAATAGAATACCTGCCTGTACTCTGCCTCCACCTAGAAGCCAAGCTTATACAGGCATTAAGCAAATGGCAAGAGATGAGCTGACTGTGGAGTCACCATCCTGTGGTCCCCTCAAGCCCATTCTCCCTGGCTTTGATTACCAGCAACTGTGATAGTCATAATGAGAATGATAACGTGTTTGGATAAAAAGAGTTCATGCATGTGAATTCACTGTCTCTACTGCCCTTTTCTTAAATGGAATACAGCAATCCTGAAGGAGACATGGAGTGTTTCATTTCAGCTCAGTAAAATGAATGTTTGGATACAACATGAACACATTTGTTGTCAAGGCATTTTACCAGGTACCAAAGATGAATAAAAGAGAAGCTGTTCTCATCAGTTTCCTAAGCCAATTTAGGGAAGACAACCTGTGCACAATGGCTATAGATAGGATCAGGTGTGTGAAACAAGAGAGATGCTCACAGACACTGGATATAAGGAAGGTGCATCCATCTGGTAAAGCAACGTTCTCCAGAGGAGGAGGCATCTGAATGGTGCCTTGGAGAATGGGCATGGTATTTGAAGGTGAGTGAATACATGTGAAGAAGAGGGACAATTGGTGGAGTAACTACATCAGCAAAGATACAGAGGTAAGAAGGTGTCCCCAGGAAAGAAAAGGTAATGCAGTGTGGTAGACTTTCAGGTCATGTTTAGGAGAATAGTGTGAGATAGTTCTGGAAAATCATCATTTTCTAGGTAGGGAGTTGTGTTTTCACTTTTCTGCCATAAGAAAAGAACTGCTAGAAATTGCTTCCTAGAGTTACAGTAAACTTTTTTTCTAACTCAATGTAGTAAAGTCATTAACACTATTTACAAATGTGCATATATATGTGTTTATATTAGTGAGTGTCCAAGACATGCTAATTTCTCTAAAGGTAATATGTGATACTGTCTTCCTAATACAATGGTGTCTTAAATTAATTGTATACTCTGTATACATTACCAAAAATATTTAGGGACATGCTGGATACTGTTTTTGGACTTCTATTTAGCTCATGATTTTAATCTAGTAATGAACAAGATTGCTTCCCTCTTTACTATTGTTGCTATATGTTTAAATGAGAAACATCTATTTAAGCCTTATCCATGCATTCACCATGCAGCAGGTGCTCACAGAGCATACCCAATATGCTTAATTCAGAAATAAGCTGATGGAAACACAACCACAAGGTTTATTAGACCAAGACCTGCTTCAAGGACTTTAGAGTTATGATATGACATAAGCATGATATCACTTCCTCATTCATTCATTAGTTCAGCAAACATATATGAGCATACAGCTTGTGCCAGGCAGTGTTCTGGTTTCTGGGATACCAAGGAATGCTGTAAACCACAAACAAAATTAAGCCCAAAAAACAGGTTCTTACTGATTATTTTAGCAAAGACTGTGCTGGAAGTCAATTGAGAAATGGATAAGACAATAGTTTATAATAATAAAGAACTATTTAACGAATGAAAAACAGGCACCTAAAACAATCAAAAGGGTCTACAACTTAGTGAGACCCTTTTTCAAAATAAAGAATTAAAAAAGTAGAGGCCTGGGGGTGTAACTCGGAGGTAGAATGCCCCTGAGTTCAATACCCAGTACCGCCAAAAGAAAAATTAATAATAATAAAAGAGTTGTTCAAAGTCTCAGAGGAAGTACTGATGAACGAGAATTAGAACTTGGTCCATGCTTACTAAATACTTATAATGGAGTAAAGGAAAGTCAGAAAGGAAACTAGGAATTTTAGAGAGTCCAAGGCAGGTTTGAGAAGATCCTGGTGCACAGTGCCCCTATAAGACTTCAGTGGGATAAGAATTAAATCAGGGGTCAGCAAGAAATTACAGAATGGTGGGTTAATAATTTTATCTTCAATTTCATAGGCAACAGGGAATCACGGCTTGAACACATTTTCAACTCTCACTGCAAAATTAAAACAACTGAAAATCTCAGATTTCTTCTCATTCATTGTTTAATTCATTCAACCTCTATGGAGCACCTGCTAAATGATTGGCATTGAAATAAGAGCTGCCCACAAGAAACACACAGCCTAGTAGGACAACATACCCAGACATCTCTGATGCCTACTGGAAGTGACAGGTGCTATGATCACACTCACCATGCTGTCCCTCCTCCCTTTCTTCCTTCTCCTCCTCCAGAGGGAAGTATACACAAAGTACTTATCAGAACACAGAGGAGGAGGACTAATCCAGTTTGTTGAGCAGGATCCCAGAACCAATCCAACTGAAGACAATGCAAGTTAACTCTTGAATGATACATAGAAGTTTTCTAAAAAAAGAAATGATAAATAAAAACAAGTTGATATTAGATATTCATTATCAAAAAGATGATTTGAATATATATATGATATGTAACTGGTCCAATTTGTTTACAATGCCTGTGATCCTGAGTTGAGCTACTAATAGTGGCCCTGAAATTTATCAGTAAGCTTCTTCCTGCCTGAAGTTAAGTTGTTCCCACTCTCAGAACGAATCTAAGCCAGGCGTGGTGGTGCATGCCTATAATCCCAGCACTTGGGAGGCTGAAATAGAAGGATTGAAGATTCAGGTTTGAGACAAGCCTCAGGAGCTTCATGAGATTCTCAGCAACCTAGAGAGATCCTGTTTCAAAATAAAAATGAAAAATAAAATGTTTGGGGGTGCGGCTTAGAGATAGAATGCCCCTGGGTTCAATACTTAGTACCACAAAACAAATCTAATAAAATCACACTTATTCTTCAATACCTAATTCAGGTATCTTCTCTTATTTTAAAGCCTATCTCAGAAGAATTCATTGTTCTTCTTTCCTGACCAATGTAGTTCATTGGGCACCTCTCAACTGCAGAAGATCTGTATCATCGCTGCTCTATCATGCCTATATCTGTCTTTGCCCACCATAACCTTTGAGACAGCCTGGGATCCAAGATCATCTGGTGTAACTCTATGTCTCCAATGTATCACATGGTATCTCTAACAGAATAGGTGGAGTAAATGAATGAAAGAATCCTGAAATATCTGTAGGAAAAACATAAGATTGTTTCAGTGTTTTCTACATTTGGTTACTTGACAAACCATAAGCCATGGACCATAATTTATAATAGGTCAATTATGAACATTATTGATATAGAACAAAAACCACAATACATGTATCCTTAATGAATATCAATTCAGTAAACCATTTTTGTCAATTATCTTAGAGAAAAATAATGAATTTTCTTCTCTATTAACCTGTCACTTGAGTTAAAATGCCCATATCATTTATTTCCTTTGCTTTTATATCTTCTTCTTTTGCTTTTATAGCTTCACTAGTACTTTTGTCAGGTCACTTTTTGCTGTGTTTCTCATCTAATCAGAGATCCAGCAAACAGAGGTTTCAGCTGATATTCCTCTGAGATGTTTTAGACATAGAATAAATGCCATTGATGGTAAATTCAATAATGTATAACTACAAAGACCTGATACAGCTCTGTAATTGTAGGCAGCAATTTGGACTGTGCTCTAGATATAGCAGAACTATTTAAACGTACAAGTGTTTTGCTAGTCCTGTAATAATGAACCAATTTGAAGAAATTTCAGTATCCCTTCCTTATCTAAATTAGTTCTAGAAACAGGTTGCACAGCTAAAGAGAGTCTGAAACTATTGTGCACTAGCCACTATGATTAGATACTTTCAAACTTAATATTATTGTCTCCATTTTAGAGCAAAAAATTGAGGTTTGTAGGCATTAAGCAAATTGTTTGAGTCTTTAGGTGAACAAGTCAATATAAGAATCTAAACTTACACTTACTCTCCTATTATTTTAGCTATGTGGTCTCATTTCCATTGTTCATATTGGAGCAGACTCCACTGAGCAGGATAGTCAGAGATGTTTAATTTTTCTGAATCAGAGTAAAATTTTCAAAATAAATTAATACTCCTTGACTGAATTAACCAAATCCTGATTTTTGTGGGGTTTTTTTCCCCCACTCTGATGAACATTTTTAAGAAAGTCTGAAAGAAATAGTTGTAACTGCAGTCTGAAGACACAGGATCTTCCTCAAATTTGGCCCTTGGCCTCCCTGCTTTCAGAATCTAAGCACTGGCAGGGAGAGATTGTACCATTCTGAGCCTCGGGCAGTTGTGATCATGTGAGACCTTGTTGGCCTCCAGCCTTGGTGCTGGTGGTGCCCAAACACTGCTGGGCAGTTTATAGCCTTCCAATCCTATAGCATTGGCTGAATTATCGCTCCACTGACACCAGTGTTTGTGGTCCTGTGGTGATTGTTGGAGACCCTGAAAAGTTGTGGTGAACTGCTGACCCTATGACTAACCTGTCCAAGTGTCCCTAGGGAATGTCTACTAATTTATGTTTCTGTTGTGTTGGACTGTATCCCTGCCCCCAAGTCCACAGGGATGATTTGCAAACTCACAGACCCCATGGGTCTATTTGTTGCCAAGCAAGTCCTTGTAGCCACACAGTCTCCTCCTGGGTCATTTTGTAAACTTTTGGTCTTGAGGAGTGTAGTTAGGATCCCTGTAGGAAGGGAAGAGTTCAGCTGCAGCCAAAGGAATTCGCTTGGCAATTTGGCTGGTTGTTCTATAGATTCACAGTAGTCTTGATGACACCGGATACAGTTACTAGGGCCCCTGAATGAAAGTCCTGTCCTTTCTCAATATGAGTTCAGGATCTGCAGGAGTTTGCTGGGCAGTTTGGCTGGGTGGTCTGGGAGAGTCAATATTGAGGTATTAAAATATGGAGAAAAGAATGAGATCATTTTTGGTGTTTGTTCTCTGCAAGCACTGGCTCAACAGACTCTTCTTTGCTAGAATTTGTGTCTGAATGCTGCAAGGTCCTGAAGACCATCAGCTCCAGTGCAGACTCACCAAGATGGTACCCACTTCCATTCTCCACACACCAGAAGAGACTCATGCAGCACTTTTTAGTCCTCTGCTCTCTCTACTGCCTCCAATTCCACCATGCTTTGAGTGTATTTCTTCTTCTGAGTTCTCAGCACTTTTCTTCTTTTGCCAAGAAACAATCTTCCTGCCAGTTGAGATCGAATCTTCAGAGCAACTGAAATGTGCTATCTTCCTCTATTCTGCCATCCTTAATCTTGCAGATTATTTGTATCTTAATTTCTATTGAGCTGCTTTTCTCATATCTTAAAGATAAGGGAAGAATGTTTATTTAATCCAAAAGCAGATTAAATAATTAAGAATGAATTTATTTCACCTAAATGTAGTTTTACCAATTAATCTCTATCTCTTTTGTTAAATACTTATTGCTCCAATTTGATGAGATATTTTCCTATCTTTACTCCAATTCCCAACTGTTTTAACTTTTTTGCTATTATATATTTTGTATTATTATTATTATATTATTTGTCTTGCTATATTACTCACAAGGTGCTCATCTTATGGCTATATATTTTAGTAAGTTGTTGATAAGTTTTTAAATGAGACATATTCAAATAAAACTCTTATAAACTCTATGAATTTTTGCAAGAATTAAACCAAACTTAAAAGTAAACAGTAGGCATTTTTTTTTCTGCCATTGTTGGAAAAACAACTATTTTATGTATTAATTAGAGATACAAATGGTAAGCCACTCAGCTGGACATTTTAAGAGTCTGTGCAGAAAATTCAGTATTTGTCATGCCATTGGTGTGAATCACAGATGTAGTAAAATAATGCAAATAATTCTAATCCAATGCATTAGAAAGTTTAAGACAATTATCAATCTCATTTAGACAAGATTTCCTCACATTTTATGTTGTTTCTCAAAAAGAGTCCTGGAAACCATTAAAGTCTTTGTGAAAGGCAGATAACGTCCCAAACTTCAATTATCTTTCTTTTAATCAAGGGGAAGCAATTTCAAAATGATCATTTTTAATTCTAAAATGCTAAACTGCTATAATGATAATCAACTTATATTTATTAACTATCTATTAAGTGTTAAATTACATAATCTTATTTGAGACTAGAAACAGGAAATAGATGTGTGTGGA
This sequence comes from Graphiurus murinus, assembly GCA_004027655.1. NCBI lineage: Eukaryota > Metazoa > Chordata > Mammalia > Rodentia > Gliridae > Graphiurus > Graphiurus murinus. The sequence continues at coordinate 10,019 of PVLC010001613.1, read as the reverse complement.
ATTTATAGCTAGATAGATTGTATTTCATTACTGTTATAAATCAAATTATATTTTCCTTTAACTTCAGTCTCTGATGGGCAAGTCATCCGATTTAAGCATTTGGGATCCAAGCAACTTCTCCCATTTTCCCACGGCATTTGACAAAGTAAGTGGCACTTAGACAGTCCAAAGTTATTTAGAAAGAGTCCGGTTTTCACTATAATGTATTTATCAAGCCCTTGAGGCATAGGAGTTTGAGAGATGACTGATGAATCAGCCCACTTCAGCTCAAGCCAAATCTAGTGCCCAGGGGACCTCAGATTTAGTCTCAAAGCAGCCAGACAGTCATCCTCAATTGCTGATCTGTCACTTGGAGGTGTTGATACCTGGTGGCACAGGTGACTACCCTCTAAGAGTCTTGTCACTCCTCAGTCTTTTTACTCATTGGGAATGTGAATCTTTTCCACTAGGATTAAGATGTTCTCTTCTCTCCAGCCTCATCTGTCTTTAGAATATCTGTCCCAGTGCATTTGGGCACTCTGTCTTCTAAAACCTAAATTTTCTCTGACATACACAAAAGCCATACTCATTAAAGCAACATTAAAAAAATGTAATATAAGGAAGAACGTGAAAACCTAGAGACTTTCATTTCCTTCTAAAAGGAGGAAGAGAGGGATATTTTAATACTTTTGCTATTTAATCCACAGCAACAGAAAGAAGAGGTAGAAATCCATGTCTTAATATTATGCATGCTTTTGTAAAATAATACAATTACACTCTTGAATCATTCCCATGGCAACCGTATCTCTATGTAATTGTTTCTATCCTCATTTTTCATGTCTAGATTAGACAACCATTGTTCTAGTGTCTATTTATACATGTTGACTCTCCATATTACTTACAGAAATAATATTTCTGTATTAATAATTGTGTAAATAATAATTATTTAACACTCTTTTGTGCCAGAACTATTACTGAATAGTTTATAAAATTGTTTCACAAATGATATGTTTTACATTTTCATATTAAATCATATCATCAAGCATATATAGATATATATGTACATATATATGTGATTATAAAGAGATCATATTACATATGTTTTAATCTGTTATTTTTTTCTCTGAAACCGTATTTCATGGACATCTTTCAGTGTCGTCGCATACATATCAGCTTAATTTGTCTTAAAACTACATTGTATTTCACAGCACAGCTGTCCCTTCATCTGTTTATGGATATTTTAATGATCCAATATTTTACTATTACAAAGAATACAGCAACAGATATCCTTTTATGTACATGGCTATAATCTTCTTCTGGTATCTCAATAGGATTGATTACCAACCATTAAATAAACAAATGAAAGAATAAATGTATGTTACAATTTCTTACACACTTTCTAAATGCTGTCCAAAAATGATTTTCTAATTATATATCTAGCCTCAGTACATGAAAATTATTTTTCTCTTTTGCTCTTCTAATACTAGATAGTCTAATCTTTATTAGCTTTTTTCAGTTTAGCATATGAAAGGTGGCAAATGTATTTTATTTTATCACTAGTAAAACTGAATGTGTCTGACATGCTTATTACTTACCTATATTTCTTTTCATTCAAGTTGCTGTTTCATACACTTTGCCCAATTTTTGTTGATGTGTCTTATTTTATATTATTTTTCATACTTTATGTGTTAGGTGAAAATAGTAACATTTATCCACTTTATAGAGGAGTAAATTGAGTTTTAACAAAATCAGATCACTTGTCTAAGGTTTATGTATACAATTTGCATCCTCGCTCTCTGTTTGACATTGAAACTATGTATTAACATAATCCCAGCATTCGGGAGGCTAAGACCGGAGGATCTGGGTTCGAGGCCAGCCTCAGCTGCCTAGTGAGGCACTCTACAACTTAGTGAGACTCGGTTTCAAAATAAAGAATAAAAAATAGGGCTGGGGGTGTAGCTCGGAGGTAGAATGCCCCTGAGTTCAATTCCCAGTACCGCAAAAAAAAAAAAAAAAGAAAAAAGAAACTATGTATTAACATAGCATCCTTTGCAGTATTTATACCCCTTTCCTAAGTATGTTTCCTCCAAGTCTTGTTTATACAAAAATTATATCAAAACAGACAAAATTGTAAACATATGATAAAAAGAAATAAGAAGTTATTTTTCATTACATTAATTGTCATATAGACAAGGAAATGTAACAATATGATTACTACAGTGAATACTTTTAAAAATAGTTGTACCTACATACAGTAAATGTTTTATTATTTTTCTACTTTGACCTGTGATATAATTGCCATGGAAATAAAATCCTATCTTTAGTATGTTGTGCATGTTGGAAAAATAGTCTCTTTTTTCCTTAGATGTTTTTCAGTTGTGAATTAAGAAAAAGATTTCTTCACATTTTATTGGTACAAATTTGAAAATACATAAAATTAAAGAAGAGACACAGGCTAATTACAAATTTACTATATTCAACTCAATACAAAATACTTTGACCAAGGAGTAAAAGAGATAGTTGTGTTGTTTTTTTTTTTAACCTTTACAAAGAAATAATTTGATAAGAACTGATGATGGTCTTTCAGTTTCCTATGTACTTACTTCCATCTTTTTGTTTCCGTGAAGCAATACCTAACTTAAAGTTTAATATCTCCCTTTTGTTTTCATATGCAGCAGATGGTCCAGGCAGCTACCTCCTACTATCTAATTCCTTTGTGACATTTATTATTCATCAGAAAGGAAGTTAGAAAACATGATCTTTCCAATTCCAGGCTCGCTTAATCAAATAGATTAAAGGAAATATCGTACATTTAGTTAAAAAATTATATATACATACGTATATTCTGAAATTATACATACATATATATATTCCGAAATATACAAAAAGCATTAAAAAGCAAAACACAGTGGCCACTTATTGAGGCTACTTCATTGTTGTTTTACTAGATGGAAAATCTGTGGGGAAAATGTAACTAAAACAAATCAAAGGAAGGCAGCCTTTTTCCACAGGTACTTTGCCCTGAACATAGAAGTCTGGCCTAGGATGAAGAAATTCATTTTTGTCCATCTCTACTGACTATGTTCAGGGCTAAGTACCTGTGCACGGTATGTTACTTGTTGCAAAGACAAAAATTGGCTCTGGCTTCTGATATAGCTGAATTTGGCATCTCAAACTCTATTATCAGTGTTCTCTTGTTTTCTATCACTTGGTCCTTGTTTCTTGAGATTGTCTCTATTTTCAGGTGGCTTTTTTTTTTTTCAGTACTGGGGATTGAACCCAGGGGCATTCTACCTCCGAGCTACACCCCTAGCCTTATTTTTTATTCTTTATTTTGAAACAGGGACTCACTACATTGTGGAGGGCCTCACTAAGTAGCTGAGGCTGGCCAAGAACCCAGATCCTCCAATCTCAGCCTCCCAAGTACTGGGATTACAAGTGTGTGCCACCACTCCCGGCTTGGCTTTTTTTCTCAATAACCCAAAGGTGACAGCAATGTGGATCCTGGGTCCAATTTTCTTAACTACTTCTGAAGCAGGGAAGTATCCTCTAATTAAGCCATGATTGCCTTGGACTGGATTAACTTTTTTCCATGTGTTAATGTCCTCTCAGTCAGTGACTGAGGCCAGAGGACGGAATAACCTAATCAGCTGAAAGTCAAGTCATTGCTCATCCATGAATGTGGGAATAGAGTTTCTACCTTCCAAAGTCCATGTGCAAGAAAATAGGTGGAATTCCAAGCAAAAGGGAGTTCTGCTTCAAGAGAAAGATGACCATTGTCCCTGCTACTTAAGGAATAATCTACATGACGTGACATGGGTCTTTGTGTGGGGCCTATGTTATATAAAGGAAAAAGATGGATGCTTGTCTATGTGATAGATAATAAATCACATCATTTTTGAAAGAGGATAAGATAGATATTGTGATGTCTCATATAGATAAATAGATAAAATTTAAAAGATTAACAAAATAGTGACATAAGCAATAAACACTCATATTTCTAGCTTACTACTAGAATTAGAATTCAGAAAAATTTTCCCATTTTCTCCATACATTTTTTATTCCTATTGCCTTTCCAGTAAAGGTTTTGAACATCATAAAATAATTATATTATCTATTGTGTGTGGTAAGAGATAGTATGGTATAGTGAAAAAAGAAACACAATATATGAGCCAGAAAATATTGTTGGAATCTTTACTCTGTGACTTAATTATGAGGTCTTGCTGTAGGATCCTAGTTTCTCCAGTTTCCAAGGGAAAGAAAAAATCATAAGTAGTCTCTCCTTATGCATAGGAGAGGGTTGTCAAGACTCCTGTTGAATGCCTGAGACCAAATACAGTACTGAACGCTATTCATACATACCTATCATAAAGGTTTAATTTATAAATTTGGCAATAGAGTCATAATAATAATTAAATCAAGCTATTATAACAATATTTGTAAAAAAAAGTTATATGACTATAGTCTCTCTCAAAATGTCTTATTTCACTTTCATCGTTTATCTTAATGGAAACACCATATGGCATCTCTTTGGCATAGCCAAATTGCTAGCATCCTTATTCTTGTGTTTGGGGGCCATTAGTAAGTAAAATAAGGAATATTTTGAAGATAAGAACTGTATGTCATAATCTTCTCTGTGTGTTAATTTTGCATCACTGTCATAAATACCTAAGACATCAATTTATACAGAGATTATAGTTTTAGAGGTTTCGGTTCATGATTGGTTGGCCTTCCTGCTTTTGCCCTGGGTTGACACGTCACCGCAGGAGCACAAGGCAGAACAAATGGCGCATCTCATGGCTGGGGAGCAAAAAGTGGGTGGAAAGAGCCGGGGGTCCGCATCTTTGAGAGCATAACCTCAGTGACCAATAGAACTTCCACTAGACTCCACCTTTCATGAATGCCGCAAGCTGGGGATCTAGCCTTTAACACATATTAGAATTGTTACATCCTCTAAACGAAATGACCCATTTATCATATGGATATCACTTCTCATCCCCAGAAATAACCTTTGCTCTGAGGTTGCATTTGACTCTTATTGATACAGCCACTTTTTAAAATCATTAATTACTTGGAAGAAGTAGGTCAGTAGGGGTGCTACCTGAAGGGGTGTCTGCTCTCTCTCTTTCTCTTTCTTTCTCTCATTCTCCTTCCAATCAGTGGGTTAATCTATTGTTGGCTGAATGTACGACTGGGAGGAGGACCTAGTTGGAAGAAGTAGGTCATTGGGGGACTACCTGGAAGCATCTCTCTGCATGTTCTCTCTCTCTAGCTCTTGCTCTCACTCTCACTCTCGCTCTATCTCCCTTCCTCTCTCCATACCTCTCTCCCTCCCTATCTCTCCTCTCTCTCATTCTTTCCTGCTTCCAAGAGCTGAGCAGATTTCCTCTACCATGATATTCTGCCACAATATTCCTGCCTTCTATCCAGCTGGTCACAGATTGAGATTTCTGAAACTGTGGCTCAAAACATATCATTACTCCTCGATGTTGTTCTTTTCAGGTATTTTTGGTTACAGCAAGGACACGCTGACAAACATATCTACCTTCCAAAAAAAACAAACCTCATTTGTATTTTGAGAAAAATCATTACACAAAATTTATATTTTCCTCTATTTTGTCATTTGATTTTATACATTTTACTTTCGCATAGGCAAATATTTATCATTTTCAACAAACTTCAATGCCCTCTGAAAATTTGAATTTCTCTGTAGTTTCATTTTCTAAGGAACTCTCTTAACATTTCTTTTTTTTTTTTTTTGGTTTTTTTTTCAGCGGTACTGGGGATTGAACTCAGGGGCATTCTACCTCCGAGCTATACCCCCAGCCCCATTTTTTTATTCTTTACTTTGAAACCGAGTCTCACTAAGTTGCGGAGTGCCTCACTAGGTAGCTGAGGCTGGCCGCGAACCTGGATCCTCCAGTCTCAGCCTCCCGAATGCTGGGATTACAAGCGTGCGCCACCACGCCCGGCTTCTCTTAACATTTCTTATAGTCTGCTAGCAATGACTTCTCTCAGCTTTATTTGTCTGAAAACTTCATACTTAACTTTTAGTTCTGAAGGGTATTTGTACTATATAATAAATTATAGTTATATATATAAATAATATATAATATTTATATAAGTATATATTTACATATACATGTTTTACATATATGTATTTATATACTTTAAGCCTAAATTTATAAGTACTTAAAGTTGTCATTTCAGTTTCCTGTTATGCACATATTTTGGCAAGAATTCAACATAGCTGTTGTATTTATTCTTCTGTATATGATATGTCCTTTTTTAGAATTATAAACTGTATGACTCTCAGTCTCTTTATTTTCACCAGTGTATCTTGTGCTTTGGCACTGTTAAGTGTTTATTCTGCATGTCACCTTCCACTTCTTGAACTTGAGTTATTTACATGTTATTCCTCATGCTTGTGTCAAAAAGCTCCCTGAGGCTCATGACACTTCTTTCCCCTCTCTCTGCTTTATTTTGTGCAGTTTAATTGATATATTTTCATATTAACTGATTTTTTTTCTCATGCATCCAATCTACTAATAGTCATATCAAGAAGTATGTTTTTCACGTCTGATACTTAATTTTTCAGCCTTGAATTTTCTCATTGGGTATTTTTGTCTCTACCATTTCTATCTTCATCATGGTAATAATTCTTTCTACCTTGTTGAACACATGCAAACTGTCTAGAATAACTATCATAGTGCCTTTTAATTCTAATCCCATCATTTGTATTTCAGTTCTTGGTTTCCTCCCATTGATGACTTCTTTTCCTGCTTATGGGTTGATAATTTCCTGCTTCTTTATATATCTGGCAAGTTTTATTAGATACTAGATTTCAAAGTTTTATATTGTGATGCTGGAAATCAGAGCTTTATATTGCTGATTGTAGGATATTTCTTCATTCCTTTAAGTAACATTTTATTTTATCTTAGTATACAGTAAAGTTTCATATAATTAGTTATTCTTTCAAGGTTTACAGAGTGGGTCTAGAACAGCATTTATTCTAGGGCTATGTCTAACTCATGAATAAGTCAATACACTTCTAACAATGCTACATAAATATCTTAGTTATTGATACATCTTTCTATTTTGACTGATAAACACACACACACACACACACACTTTCCAGCTCTCATAATAAGCACCAGAATTTATTTATTATTTTGTCCATCCTTTGAGGTGGATCATTCCTTGGCTTTAGTTTTTTGGGTTTTAGGTTTTTTGGTGTGTGTGTGTGTGTGTGTGTGTGTGTGTGTGTGTGTGTGTGTGTGTGTCCCCATATATGCACTGGTTAATATCAGTTGTATTAAGAAGGTTCCTCCATAACTCTTTGGAGATTTCTGTCTCTCTCTCTCTCTCTAGTACTGTCTTACAAATTTTAGCTGCCTTGGCCTCTGCAAATTCTGAACTCTATCTCCTTTGCTCAGAAGTACCATTCAGATTTGTCTTTCTTTCTCTACCTGTAATCTAAAAGCTGCCTCCAGGCAGTGAACTCTTGCAAACATAGGGTTTCACTTGTTTGTTTCCCTTCTCTACGTAAGCACAGTCCTACACTTCCAGTTACCTCAGTTGGAAACAGTTATCATGTATTTTGTCCAGTTATCTAGATGTTTCAAGCAGAAAGGCAAATCCAGGCCTTGTGCTTTATCCTGGCTTCACAAGTACATTTTTTTAAGGTTATTGAATTAGTTAGAGTGAAATATCTACTATAGAAAAAAATCATAATTTCCAGTGACTTATGTAATACAAATTTATTTCCTGCTGGCATTATGGTTTGAAACAGGTTCATTGGATTGGGGGTAGAGGGGGAACCTCCAGTTCAGCCAGTCCCCAGCAGTCTCTCAGGAGCCAGGCTCCTTTGTCTTTCTGTGACAATGTGCTCTGAAGCATCCATGTCTACTTGTGAGGTCAGGATGTGAAAAGATAAAGCCTGCTAATATTTATGGGCCACGCTTAGAAGTGTCCCATTTCACTACTGCCTCCCTTCCTTTGACCTGACTTTAGCCATATATCCCCAGAAAATTGCAAGGTAGGCCAGGAAATGAAACCTATGTGTCTAGAGTAGTTCTGCCCAAAAGAAATAAAAAGTGAGCCCACACATGCAATTGTAAATTGCCTGGTAGTCACATTGTATAGTAAAAAAAAAAAAAATGGATAGATATAGTTACTTTTAAGGATATCTCATTTTAGACCAACATATTCAAAAATTTAATAATTTTACATGTATTCAATGTAAATATTTAATAACATATTTTACGTTATTCTTTTTTTTTTTTTAATTTTGAAACAGGGTCTTGTTAAGTTGTGGAGGTTGGCCTCAAACTTGTGATCCTCCTGCCTTAGCCTTCTAAGTATCTGGGGCTACAGGCATGTACCACCTCACCTGGCCATAATTTACATTCTTGTTTTTCGTACCAACTGTTCACAATCTGGTGTTAATTTAAGCAAAGCTTGACAAGCTATGGCTTATTGGCACAATCCAGTCTGCAGTCTATGTCTGTATGGCTTGTGAACTGAAAATGATCATTATTTTTTCCTAAGATTCTGAAAAAAAATCAAAACAAGAATGATATTTTGAGACACATAGATTATATGGAATTTGAATTTCATTGCTGATTAAAAATGTTTCATTGGAACATCTCTATGTTTTCACATCACAAGTAGAGTCAAGGATTTGCAAGACAATGTATGTCCCCTTGAACCTAAATACTTAGTGCTTAGCTCTTACAGAAAACCTTCATCAAGAAAAAAAAAATGAATGAAAAATAATTTGTGAACAAACTGACAGCTTTTCTATCATTATGATCATAAACTGCATAATAACCCATGGAGTCTTTAGAGGATGTAATCTGGAGGTTATTTTGTATTTATTACAAAGACCATTTAGCATATGCAGGATGCTGAACAATAAAATGTGGAATTGTTTAGGAAAAGAAATAATAAATGTCAATAAGAAATGGCTTATATATAAGTTAAAAACACTAAAATATTTTTAATATATTTTATTGGTGTGCTGCAAATGTACATCATAATGAGATTCAGAGTGCTACGAACATACATGCGCTCATTTCTTCCCAAATCCTGCCCCCTCCCTTCCACTCCCTGTACATGCCATTGAGATTGGTATTGATAACTTTATACACGTGCATAGCATTATGTGAACTGTTTCCATTATCGAGGCTCCTTTGTCCCCTCCTCTGTCTCCTCTATCCCTCCCCATTACTCCACTGGAGTTTCTCCTCCTTTGTCTGGAATGTCCTTTGTTTCCTCATTTCCCTCTAGCCTCCACATATAAGAAAACGTATGATCCTTCACTTTCTGTGGCTGGCTAACCTCATTTAGTATAATATTCTCTAGTTCCATCCATTTTCCTGCAAATGACATTTTTTTCTTCTTTTTGACTGAGTAAAATTCCACTGTTATTAATACTACAGTTTTATAACCCATTCATCTGTTGATAGATACCTAGGCTGATTCCATAATTTAGCTATTGTGAATTGTGCTGATATAAACATGGATATGCGTGTATGAGTCTAATACTCTGACTTCAATTCCTTTGGAAAGATACCCAGGAGTGGCATAGCTGGTTCATATAATTTTCTCATTCCTAGTCTTCTGAGGAACCTCCACTATGATCTCTGTAGCAGTTATACTAATTTGTAATTTCATCAACAGTATGTAAGGGTTTCTATTTCCCCATCCTTGCCAGCACTTGTTATTATTTGTATTCTTGATTAAAAACACTAAAATACTTCAAAAATGAAAGGAAGATTGTTAAAAGTTTTATGCCAAATTTGTAATCTTGAGGTGAGAAAGTCACATGAGGATGGGCTTTTTTTTTTTTTTTTTTTTTTTTGCGGTACTGGGGATTGAACTCAGGGGCATTCTACCTCTGAGCTACACCCCCAGCCCTATTTTTTATTCTTTATTTTGAAACCGAGTCTCACTAAGTTGCGGAGTGCCTCACTAGGTAGCTGAGGCTGGCCGCGAACCCGGATCCTCCGGTCTCAGCCTCCCAAATGCTGGGATTT